>JAKFHT010003134.1:0-11135 GCA_023783455.1 Erythrocebus patas | reverse complement strand
TCTGGAAAGAAGCTTTCTGAGAAACTGCTCTGTGTTCTGTTAATTCATCTCACAGAGTTACATCTTTCCCTTCAAAAGCCTTTCGCTAAGGCTGTTCTTGAGGAATTGGCAAAGGATATTTGGAAGCCCTTAGAGGGCTATGGTGAAAAGGAAATATCTTCCATTCAAAACTGTTAAGAAGCTTTCTGAGAAACTGCTCTGTGTTCTGTTAATTCATCTCACAGAGTTACATCTTTAACTTCAAGAAGCCTTCGCTAAGGCTGTTCTTGAGGAATTGGCAAAGTGATATTTGGAAGCCCATACAGGGCTATGGTGAAAAAGGAAATATCTTCCGTTCAAAACTGGAAAGAAGCTTGAGAAACTGCTCTGTGTTCTGTTAATTCATCTCACAGAGTTACATCTTTCCTTCAAGAAGCCTTCGCTAAGGCTGTTCTTGTGGAATTAGCAAAGGATATTTGGAAGCCCTTAGAGGGCTATGGTGAAAAAAATATCTTCCGTTCAAAACTGGAAAGAAGCTTGAGAAACTGCTCTTTGTTCTCTTATTCATCTCACAGAGTTACATCTTTCCTTCAAGAAGCCTTTCGCTAAGGCTGTTCTTGAGGAATTGGCAAAGCGATATTTGGAAGCCCTTAGAGGGCTATGGTGAAAAGGAAATATCTTCCGTTCAAAACTGGGAAGAAGCTTTCTGGAAACTGCTCTGTGTTCTGTTAATTCATCTCACAGAGTTACATCCTTCCCTTCAAGAAGCCTCTCGCTAAGGCTGTTCTTCTGGAATTGGCAAAGGATATTTGGAAGCCCATAGAGGGCTATGGTGAAAAGGAAATATCTTCCGCTCAAAACTGGAAAGAAGCTTTCAGAGAAACTGCTCTGTGTTCTGTTAATTCATCTCACAGAGTTACATCTTTCCCTTCAAAAGCCTTTCGCTAAGGCTGTTCTTCTGGAATTGGCAAAGGATATTTGGAAGCCCATAGAGGCTATGGTGAAAAGGAAATATCTTCCGTTCAAAACTGGAAAGAAGCTTGAGAAACTGCTCTGTGTTCTGTTAATTCATCTCACAGAGTTACATCTTTCCTTCAAGAAGCCATTCGCTAAGGCTGTTCTTGAGGAATTGGCAAAGGATATTTGGAAGCCCATACAGGGCTATGGTGAAAAGGAAATATCTTCCGTTGAAAACTGGAAAGAAGCTTGAGAAACTGCTCTGTGTTTTCTTAATTCATCTCACAGAGTTACATCTTTCCCTTCAAAAGCCTTTCGCTAAGGCTGTTCTTCTGGAATTGGCAAAGGATATTTGGAAGCCCTTAGAGGGCTATGGTGAAAAAGGAAATATCTTCCGTTCAAAACTGGAAGAAGCTTTCTGAAACTGCTCTGTGTTCTGTTAATTCATCTCACAGAGTTACATCTTTCCCTTCAAGAAGCCTTTCGCTAAGGCTGTTCTTGTGGAATTGGCAAAGGCATATTTGGAAGCCCTTAGAGGGCTATGGTGAAAAAGGAAATATCTTCCGTTCAAAACTGGAAAGAAGCTTTCTGAGAAACTGCTCTTTGTTCTCTTATTCATCTCACAGAGTTACATCTTTCCCTTCAAGAAGCCTTTCGCTAAGGCTGTTCTTGAGGAATTGGCAAAGGGATATTTGGAAGCCCATACAGGGCTATGGTGAAAAAGGAAATATCTTCCGTTGAAAACTGGAAAGAAGCTTTCTGAGAAACTGCTCTGTGTTCTGTTAATTCATCTCACAGAGTTACATCTTTCCCTTCAAGAAGCCTTTCGCTAAGGCTGTTCTTCTGGAATTGGCAAAGGGATATTTGGAAGCCCATAGAGGGCTATGGTGAAAAAGGAAATATCTTCCGTTGAAATCTGGAAAGAGGCTTTCTGGAAACTGCTCTGTGTTCTGTTAATTCATCTCACAGAGTTACATCTTTCCCTTCAAGAAGCCATTCGCTAAGGCTGTTCTTGTGGAATTGGCAAAGTGATATTTGGAAGCCCATAGAGGGCTATGGTGAAAAGGAAATATCTTCCGCTCAAAACTGGAAAGAAGCTTGAGAAACTGCTCTGTGTTCTGTTAATTCATCTCACAGAGTTACATCTTTCCCTTCAAGAAGCCTTTCGCTAAGGCTGTTCTTGTGGAATTGGCAAAGTGATATTTGGAAGCCCATAGAGGGCTATGGTGAAAAAGGAAATATCTTCCGTTCAAAACTGGGAAGAAGCTTTCTGAGAAACTGCTCTGTGTTCTCTTAATTCATCTCACAGAGTTACATCTTTCCCTTCAAGAAGCCTTTCGCTAAGGCTGTTCTTGTGGAATTGGCACAGGGATGTTTGGAACCCCTTAGAGGGCTATGGTGAAAAAAGGAATATCTTCCGTTCAAAACTGGAAAGAAGCTTTCAGAGAAACTGCTCTGTGTTCTGTTAATTCATCTCACAGAGTTACATCTTTCCCTTCAAGAAGCCTTTCGCTAAGGCTTTTCTTGTGTAATTGGCAAAGTGATATTTGGAAGCCCATAGAGGGCTATGGTGAAAAAGGAAATATCTTCCGTTCAAAACTGTTAAGAAGCTTTCTGAGAAACTGCTCTGTGTTCTGTTAATTCATCTCACAGAGTTACATCTTTAACTTCAAGAAGCCTTTCGCTAAGGCTGTTCTTGTGGAATTGGCAAAGTGATATTTGGAAGCCCATAGAGGGCTAAGGTGAAAAAGGAAATATCTTCCATTCAAAACTGGAAAGAAGCTTTCTGAGAAACTGCTCTGTGTTCTGTTAATTCATCTCACAGAGTTACATCTTTCCCTTCAAGAAGCCTTTCGCTAAGGCTGTTCTTGTGGAATTGGCAAAGGGATATTTGGAAGCCCATAGAGGGCTATGGTGAAAAAGGAAATATCTTCCGTTGAAATCTGGAAAGAGGCTTTCTGGAAACTGCTCTGTGTTCTGTTAATTCATCTCACAGAGTTACATCTTTAACTTCAAGAAGCCATTCGCTAAGGCTGTTCTTGTGGAATTGGCAAAGTGATATTTGGAAGCCCTTAGAGGGCTATGGTGAAAAAGGAAATATCTTCTGTTCAAAACTGGAAAGAAGCTTTCTGAGAAACTGCTCTGTGTTCTGTTTATTCATCTCACAGAGTTACATCTTTCCCTTCAAGAAGCCTTTCGCTAAGGCTGTTCTTGTGGAATTGGCAAAGTGATATTTGGAAGCCCATAGAGGGCTATGGTGAAAAAGGAAATATCTTCCGTTCAAAACTGGAAAGAAGCTTTCTGAGAAACTGCTCTGTGTTCTGTTAATTCATCTCACAGAGTTACATCTTTCCCTTCAAGAAGCCTTTCGCTAAGGCTGTTCTTGTGGAATTGGCACAGGGATGTTTGGAACCCCTTAGAGGGCTATGGTGAAAAAGGAAATATCTTCCGTTCAAAACTGGAAAGAAGCTTTCAGAGAAACTGCTCTGTGTTCTGTTAATTCATCTCACAGAGTTACATCTTTCCCTTCAAGAAGCCTTTCGCTAAGGCTGTTCTTGTGGAATTGGCAAAGTGATATTTGGAAGCCCATAGAGGGCTATGGTGAAAAAGGAAATATCTTCCGTTCAAAACTGGAAAGAAGCTTTCTGAGAAACTACTCTGTGTTCTGTTAATTCATCTCACAGAGTTACATCTTTCCCTTCAAGAAGCCTTTCGCTAAGGTTGTTCTTGTGGAATTGGCAAAGTGATATTTGGAAGCCCATAGAGGGCTATGGTGAAAAAGTTAATATCTTCCGTTCAAAACTGGAAAGAAGCTTTCTGAGAAACTGCTCTGTGTTCTGTTAATTCATCTCACAGAGTTACATATTTAACTTCAAGAAGCCTTTCGCTAAGGCTGTTCTTGTGGAATTGGCAAAGTGATATTTGGAAGCCCATAGAGGGCTATGGTGAAAAGGAAATATCTTCCGCTGAAAACTGGAAAGAAGCTTGAGAAACTGCTCTGTGTTCTGTTAATTCATCTCACAGAGTTACATCTTTCCTTCAAGAAGCCTTTCGCTTAGGCTGTTCTTGTGGAATTGGCAAAGGATATTTGGAAGCCCATAGAGGGCTATGGTGAAAAAGGAAATATCTTCAGTTCAAAACTGGAAAGAAGCTTTCTGAGAAACTGCTCTGTGTTCTGTTAATTCATCTCACAGAGTTACATCTTTCCTTCAAAAGCCTTTCGCTAAGGCTGTTCTTGAGGAATTGGCAAAGGATATTTGGAAGCCCATAGAGGGCTATGGTGAAAAGGAAATATCTTCCGTTCAAAACTGGAAAGAAGCTTGAGAAACTGCTCTGTGTTCTGTTAATTCATCTCACAGAGTTACATCTTTCCTTCAAGAAGCCTTTCGCTAAGGCTGTTCTTGTGGAATTGGCAAAGGATATTTGGAAGCCCATAGAGGGCTATGGTGAAAAAGGAAATATCTTCCGTTGAAAACTGGAAAGAAGCTTGAGAAACTGCTCTGTGTTCTGTTAATTCATCTCAAATAGTTACATCTTTCCTTCAAGAAGCCTTTCGCTAAGGCTGTTCTTGTGGAATTGGCAAAGGATATTTGGAAGCCCATAGAGGGCTATGGTGAAAAAGGAAATATCTTCCGCTCAAAACTGGAAAGAAGCTTGAGAAACTGCTCTGTGTTCTGTTAATTCATCTCACAGAGTTACATCTTTCCCTTCAAGAAGCCTTTCGCTAAGGCTGTTCTTGTGGAATTGGCACAGGGATGTTTGGAACCCCTTAGAGGGCTATGGTGAAAAAGGAAATATCTTCCGTTCAAAACTGGAAAGAAGCTTTCAGAGAAACTTTTCTGTGTTCTGTTAATTCATCTCACAGAGTTACATCTTTCCCTTCAAGAAGCCTTTCGCTAAGGCTGTTCTTGTGGAATTGGCAAAGGGATATTTGGAAGCCCATAGAGGGCTATGGTGAAAAAGGAAATATCTTCCGTTCAAAACTGGAAAGAAGCTTTCTGAGAAACTGCTCTGTGTTCTGTTAATTCATCTCACAGAGTTACATCTTTAACTTCAAGAAGCCTTTCGCTAAGGCTGTTCTTGTGGAATTGGTAAAGTGATATTTGGAAGCCTATAGAGGGCTAAGTTGAAAAAGGAAATATCTTCCGTTCAAAACTGGAAAGAAGCTTTCTGAGAAACTGCTCTGTGTTCTGTTAATTCATCTCACAAAGTTACATCTTTCCCTTCAAGAAGCCTTTCGCTAAGGCTGTTCTTGTGGAATTGGCAAAGTGATATTTGGAAGCCCATAGAGGGCTATGGTGAAAAAGGAAATATCTTCCGTTCAAAACTGGAAAGAAGCTTTCTGAGAAACTGCTCTGTGTTCTGTTAATTCATCTCACAGAGTTACATATTTAACTTCAAGAAGCCTTTCGCTAAGGCTGTTCTTGTGGAATTGGCAAAGTGATATTTGGAAGCCCATAGAGGGCTATGGTGAAAAAGGAAATATCTTCCGTTCAAAACTGGAAAGAAGCTTTCTGAGAAACTGCCCTGTGTTCTGTTAATTCATCTCACAGAGTTACATCTTTCCCTTCAAGAAGCCTTTCGCTAAGGCTGTTCTTGTGGAATTGGCAAAGGGATATTTGGAAGCCCATAGAGGGCTATGGATTAAAAGGAAATATGTTCCGCTCAAAACTGGAAAGAAGCTTTCTGAGAAACTGCTTTGCTCTCTCTTAATTCATCTCACAGAGTTACATCTTTCCCTTCAAGAAGCCTTTCGCTAAGGCTGTTCTTGTGGAATTGGCAAAGTGATATTTGGAAGCCCATAGAGGGCCAAGGTGAAAAAAGAAATATCTTCCGTTCAAAACTGGAAAGAAGCTATCTGAGAAACTGCTCTGTGTTCTGTTAATTCATCTCACAGAGTTACATCTTTCCCTTCACGAAGCCTTTCGCTAAGGCTGTTCTTGTGGAATTGACAAAGGGATATTTGGAAGCCCATAGAGGGCTATGTTGAAAAAGGAAATATCTTCCTTTGAAAACTAGAAAGAAGCTTTCTGAGAAACTGTTCTGTGTTTTCTTAATTCATCTCACAGAGTTACATCTTTCCCTTCAAGAAGCCTTTCGCTAAGGCTGTTCCTGTGGAATTGGCAAAGGGATATTTGGAAGCCCATAGAGGGCTATGGTGAAAAAGGAAATATCTTCCGTTCAAAACTGGAAAGAAGCTTTCTGAGAAACTGCTCTGCGTTCTGTTAATTCATCTCACAGAGTTACATCTTTCCCTTCAAGAAGCCTTTCGCTAAGGCTGTTCTTGTGGAATTCGCAAAGTGATATTTGGAAGCCCATAGAGGGCTATGGTGAAAAAGGAAATATCTTCCGTTCAAAACTGGAAAGAAGCTTTCTGAGAAACTGCTCTGTGTTCTCTTAATTCATCACACCGAGTTACGTCTTTCCCTTCAAGAAGCCTTTCGCTAAGGCTGTTCTTGTGGAATTGGCAAAGGGATATTTGGAAGCCCATAGAGGGCTATGGAGAAAAGGAAATATCTTCCGTTCAAAACTGGAAAGAAGCCATCTGAGAAACTGCTCTGCGTTCTCTTAATTCATCTCACAGAGTTACATCTTTCCCTTCAAGAAACCTTTCGGTAAGGCTGTTCTTGAGGAATTGGCAAAGCGATATTTAGAAGCCCATAGAGGGCCATGGTGAAAAAGGAAATATCTTCCGTTCAAAACTGGAAAGAAGCTATCTGAGAAACTGCTCTGTGTTCTGTTAATTCATCTCACAGAGTTACATCTTTCCCTTCAAGAAGCCTTTCGCTAAGGCTGTTCTTGTGGAATTGGCAAAGGGATATTTGGAAGCCCATAGATGGCTATGGTGAAAAAGGAAATATCTTCCGTTCAAAACTGGAAAGAAGCTTTCTGAGAAAATGCTCTGTGTTCTGTTAATTCATCTCACAGAGTTACATCTTTTCCTTCAAGAAGCCTTTCGCTAAGGCTGTTCTTGTGGAATTGGCAAAGTGATATTTGGAAGCCCGTAGAGGGCTATGGTGAAAAAGGAAATATCTTCTGTTCAAAACTGGAAAGAAGCTTTCTGAGAAACTGCTCTGTGTTCTCTTAATTCATCTCACAGAGTTACATCTTTCCCTTCAAGAAACCTTTCGCTAAGGCTGTTCTTGAGGAATTGGCAAAGCGATATTTAGAAGCCCATAGAGGGCTATGGTGAAAAAGGAAATATCTTCCGTTGAAAACTGGAAAGAAGCTTTCTGAGAAACTGCTCTGTGTTCTCTTAATTCATCTCACAGAGTTACATCTTTCCTTTCAAGAAGCCTTTCGCTAAGGCTGTTCTTGTGGAATTGGCAAAGTGATATTTGGAAGCCCATAGAGGGCGATGGTGAAAAAGGAAATATCTTCCGTTCAAAACTGGAAAGAAGCTTTCTGAGAAAATGCTCTGTGTTCTCTTAATTCATCTCACAGAGTTACATCTTTCTCTTCAAGAAGCCTTTCGCTAAGGCTGTTCTTGTGGAATTGGCAAAGTGATATTTGGAAGCCCTTAGAGGGCTATGGTGAAAAAGGAAATATCTTCCGTTCAAAACTGGAAAGAAGCTTTCTGAGAAACTGCTCTTTGTTCCCTTATTCATCTCACAGAGTTACATCTTTCCCTTCAAGAAGCCTTTCGCTAAGGCTGTTCTTGAGGTATTGGCAAAGCGATATTTGGAAGCCCATACAGGGCTATGGTGAAAAAGGAAATATCTTCCTTTGAAAACTGGAAAGAAGCTTGAGAAACTGCTCTGTGTTCTGTTAATTCATCTCACAGAGTTACATCTTTCCTTCAAGAAGCCTTCGCTAAGGCTGTTCTTGTGGAATTGGCAAAGTGATATTTGGAAGCCCATAGAGGGCTATCGTGAAAAAGGAAATATCTTCCGCTCAAAACTGGAAAGAAGCTTGAGAAACTGCTCTGTGTTCTGTTAATTCATCTCACAGAGTTACATCTTTCCTTCAAGAAGCCTTTCGCTAAGGCTGTTCTTGTGGAATTGGCAAAGTGATATTTGGAAGCCCATAGAGGGCTATGGTGAAATAGGAAATATCTTCCGCTTCAAAACTGGAAAGAAGCTTGAGAAACTGCTCTGTGTTCTCTTAATTCATCTCACAGAGTTACATCTTTCCCTTCAAGAAGCCTTTCGCTAAGGCTGTTCTTGAGGAATTGGCAAAACGATATTTGGAAGACCATAGAGGGCTATGGTGAAAAAGGAAATATCTTCCGTTCAAAACTGGAAAGAAGCTTTCTGAGAAACTGCTCTGTGTTCTGTTAATTCATCTCACAGAGTTACATCTTTCCCTTCAAGAAGCCTTTCGCTAAGGCTGTTCTTGTGGAATTGGCAAATTGATATTTGGAAGCCCATAGAGGGCTATGGTGAAAAGGGAAATATCTTCCGTTGAAATCTGGAAAGAAGCTTTCTGGAAACTGCTCTGTGTTCTGTTAATTCATCTCACAGAGTTACATCTTTCCCTTCAAGAAGCCTTTCGCTAAGGCTGTTCTTGTGGAATTGGCAAAGTGATATTTGGAAGCCCGAGAGGGCTATGGTGAAAAGGAAATATCTTCCGCTCAAAACTGGAAAGAAGCTTTCTGAGAAACTGCTCTGCTCTGTTAATTCATCTCACAGAGTTACATCTTTCCTTCAAGAAGCCTTTCGCTAAGGCTGTTCTTGTGGAATTGGCAAAGTGATATTTGGAAGCCCATAGAGGGCTACGGTGAAAAAGGAAATATCTTCCGCTCAAAACTGGAAAGAAGCTTTCTGAGAAACTGCTCTGTGTTCTGTTAAATCATCTCAAATAGTTACATCTTTCCTTCAAGCCTTTCGCTAAGGCTGTTCTTGTGGAATTGGCACAGGATGTTTGGAACCCTTAGAGGGCTATGGTGAAAAGGAAATATCTTCCGTTGAAAACTGGAAAGAAGCTTGAGAAACTGCTCTGTGTTCTGTTAATTCATCTCACAGAGTTACATCTTTCCCTTCAAGAAGCCTTTCGTTAGGCTGTTCCTGTGGAATTGGCAAAGTGATATTTGGAAGCCCTTAGAGGGCCATGGTAAAAAAGGAAATATCTTCCGCTCAAAACTGGAAAGAAGCTTGAGAAACTGCTCTGTGTTCTGTTAATTCATCTCACAGAGTTACATCTTTCCTTCAAGAAGCCTTTCGCTAAGGCTGTTCTTGTGGAATTGGCAAAGGGATATTTGGAAGCCCATAGAGGGCTATGGTGAAAAAGGAAATATCTTCTGTTCAAAACTGGAAAGAAGCTTTCTGAGAAACTGCTCTGTGTTCTGTTAATTCATCTCACAGAGTTACATCTTTTCCTTCAAGAAGCCTTTGGCTAAGGCTGTTCTTGTGCAATTGGCAAAGTGATATTTGGAAGCCCGAGAGGGCTATGGTGAAAAGGAAATATCTTCCGCTTCAAAACTGGAAAGAAGCTTTCTGAGAAACTGCTCTGTGTTCTCTTAATTCATCTCACAGAGTTACATCCTTCCCTTCAAGAAACCTTTCGCTAAGGCTGTTCTTGAGGAATTGGCAAAGGGATATTTAGAAGCCCATAGAGGGCCATGGTGAAAAAGGAAATATCTTCCGCTCAAAACTGCAAAGAAGCTTGAGAAACTGCTCTGTGTTCTGTTAATTCATCTCACAGAGTTACATCTTTCCCTTCAAGAAGCCTTTCGCTAAGGCTGTTCTTGTGGAATTGGCAAAGTGATATTTGGACGCCCATAGAGGGCTATGGTGAAAAAGGAAATATCTTCCGTTGAAAACTGGAAAGAAGCTTTCTGAGAAACTGCTCTGTGTTCTCTTAATTCATCTCACAGAGTTACATCTTTCCCTTCAAGAAGCCTTTCGCTAAGGCTGTTCTTGTGGAATTGGCAAAGTGATATTTGGAAGCCCATAGAGGGCTATGGTGAAAAGGAAATATCTTCCGCTCAAAACTGGAAAGAAGCTTGAGAAACTGCTCTGTGTTCTGTTAATTCATCTCACAGAGTTACATCTTTCCTTCAAGAAGCCTTTCGCTAAGGCTGTTCTTGTGGAATTGGCAAAGTGATATTTGGAAGCCCATAAAGGGCTATGGTGAAAAAGGAAATATCTTCCGTTCAAAACTGGAAAGAAGCTTTCTGAGAAACTGCTCTGTGTTCTCTTAATTCATCTCACAGAGTTACATCTTACCCTTCAAGAAGCCTTTCGCTAAGGCTGTTCTTGTGGAATTGGCAAAGGGATATTTGGAAGCCCATAGAGGGCTATGGTGAAAAAGGAAATATCTTCCGTTGAAATCTGGAAAGAAGCTTTCTGGAAACTGCTCTGTGTTCTGTTAATTCATCTCACAGAGATACATCTTTCCCTTCAAGAAGCCATTCGCTAAGGCTGTTCTTGTGGAATTCGCAAAGTGATATTTGGAAGCCCATAGAGGGCTATGGTGAAAAAGGAAATATCTTCCGTTCAAAACTGGAAAGAAGCTTTCAGAGAAACTGCTCTGTGTTCTGTTAATTCATCTCACAGAGTTACATCTTTCCCTTCAAGAAGCCTTTCGCTAAGGCTTTTCTTGTGGAATTGGCAAAGTGATATTTGGAAGCCCATAGAGGGCTATGGTGAAAAAGGAAATATCTTCCGTTCAAAACTGTTAAGAAGCTTTCTGAGAAACTGCTCTGTGTTCTGTTAATTCATTTCACAGAGTTACATCTTTAACTTCAAGAAGCCTTTCGCTAAGGCTGTTCTTGTGGAATTGGCAAAGTGATATTTGGAAGCCCATAGAGGGCTAAGGTGAAAAAGGAAATATCTTCCGTTCAAAACTGGAAAGAAGCTTTCTGAGAAACTGCTCTGTGTTCTGTTAATTCATCTCACAGAGTTACATCTTTCCTTCAAGAAGCCTTCGCTAAGGCTGTTCTTGTGGAATTGGCAAAGGGATATTTGGAAGCCCATAGAGGGCTATGGTGAAAAAGGAAATATCTTCCGTTGAAATCTGGAAAGAGGCTTTCTGGAAACTGCTCTGTGTTCTGTTAATTCATCTCACAGAGTTACATCTTTCCCTTCAAGAAGCCATTCGCTAAGGCTGTTCTTGTGGAATTGGCAAAGTGATATTTGGAAGCCCTTAGAGGGCTATGGTGAAAAAGGAAATATCTTCTGTTCAAAACTGGAAAGAAGCTTTCTGAGAAACTGCTCTGTGTTCTGTTTATTCATCTCACAGAGTTACATCTTTCCCTT
>JAKFHT010003133.1:0-11138 GCA_023783455.1 Erythrocebus patas | reverse complement strand
AAGCGAAGGCTTCTTGAAGGAAAGATGTAACTCTGTGAGATGAATTAACAGAACACAGAGCAGTTTCTCAGAAAGCTTCTTTCCAGTTTTGAGCGGAAGATATTTCCTTTTTCACCATAGCCCTCTATGGGCTTCCAAATATCCTTTGCCAATTCCACAAGAACAGCCTTAGCGAAAGGCTTCTTGAAGGAAAGATGTAACTCTGTGAGATGAATTAACAGAAGACAGAGCAGTTTCTCAGAAAGCTTCTTTCCAGTTTTGAACGGAAGATATTTTTTTTCACCATAGCCCTCTATGGGCTTCCAAATATCCTTTGCCAATTCCACAAGAACAGCCTTAGCGAAAGGCTTCTTGAAGGAAAGATGTAACTCTGTGAGATGAATTAACAGAACACAGAGCAGTTTCTCAGAAAGCTTCTTTCCAGTTTTGAACGGAAGATATTTCCTTTTCACCATAGCCTCTATGGGCTTCCAAATATCCTTTGCCAATTCCACAAGAACAGCCTTAGCGAAAGGCTTCTTGAAGGGAAAGATGTAACTCTGTGAGATGAATTAACAGAACACAGAGCAGTTTCTCAGAAAGCTTCTTTCCAGTTTTGAACGGAAGATATTTCCTTTTTCACCATAGCCCTCTAAGGGCTTCCAAATATCCTTGCCAATTCCACAAGAACAGCCTTAGCGAAAGGCTTCTTGAAGGAAAGATGTAACTCTGTGAGATGAATTAACAGAACACAGAGCAGTTTCTCAAGCTTCTTTCCAGTTTTGAACGGAAGATATTTCCTTTTTCACCATAGCCTCTATGGGCTTCCAAATATCCTTTGCCAATTCCACAAGAACAGCCTTAGCGAAAGGCTTCTTGAAGGGAAAGCAGAAGACAGAGCAGTTCATCAGAAAGCTTCTTTCCAGTTTTGAGCGGAAGATATTTCCTTTTCACCATAGCCCTCTAAGGGCTTCCAAATATCCTTTGCCAATTCCACAAGAACAGACTTAGCGAAGGCTTCTTGAAGGAAAGATGCAACTCTGTGAGATGAATTAACAAAACACAGAGCAGTTTCTCAGAAAGCTTCTTTCCAGTTTTGAGCGGAAGATATTTCCTTTTTCACTATAGCCCTCTATGGGCTTCCAAATATCCTTTGCCAATTCCACAAGAACAGCCTTAGCGAAGGCTTCTTGAAGGGAAAGATGTAACTCTGTGAGATGAATTAACAGAACACAGAGCAGTTCTTCAAGCTTCTTTCCAGTTTTGAATGGAAGATATTTCCTTTTCACCATAGCCCTCTATGGGCTTCAAATATCCTTTGCCAATTCCACAAGAACAGCCTGATCGAACGGCTTCTTGAAGGGAAAGATGTAACTCTGTGAGATGAGTTAACAGAACACAGAGCAGTTTCTCAGAAAGCTTCTTTCCAGTTTTGATCGGAAGATATTTCCTTTTTCACTATAGCCCTCTATGGGCGTCCAAATATCCCTTTGCCAATTCCACAAGAACAGCCTTACCGATAGGCTTCTTGAAGGGAAAGATGTAACTCTGTGAGATGAATTAACAGAACACAGAGCAGTTTCTCAGAAAGCTTCTTTCCAGTTTTGAACGGAAGATATTTCCTTTTTCACTATAGCCCTCTATGGGCTTCCAAATATCCCTTTGCCAATTCCACAAGAACAGCCTTAGCGAAAGGCTTCTTGAAGGGAAAGATGTAACTCTGTGAGATCAATTAACAGAAGACAGAGCAGTTCTTCAGAAAGCTTCTTTCCAGTTTTGAACGGAAGATATTTCCTTTTTCACCATAGCCCTCTAAGGGCTTCCAAATATCCCTTTGCCAATTCCACAAGAACAGCCTTAGCGAAAGGCTTCTTGAAGGAAAGATGTAACTCTGTGAGATGAATTAACAGAACACAGAGCAGTTTCTCAGAAAGCTTTTTTCCAGTTTTGAACGGAAGATATTTTTTTTCACTATAGCCCTCTATGGGCTTCCAAATATCCTTTGCTAATTCCACAAGAACAGCCTTAGCGAAAGGCTTCTTGAAGGAAAGATGTAACTCTGTGAGATGAATTAACAGAACACAGCAGTTTCTCAGAAAGCTTTTTCCAGTTTTGAACGGAAGATATTTCTTTTCACTATAGCCTCTATGGGCTTCCAAATATCCTTTGCCAATTCCACAAGAACAGCCTGATCGAAAGGCTTCTTGAAGGAAAGATGTAACTCTGTGAGATGAGTTAACAGAACACAGAGCAGTTTCTCAGAAAGCTTCTTTCCAGTTTTGAACAGAAGATATTTCCTTTTTCACTATAGCCCTCTATGGGCTTCCAAATATCCTTTGCCAATTCCACAAGAACAGCCTTATCGAAAGGCTTCTTGAAGGAAAGATGTAACTCTGTGAGATGAATTGACAGAACACAGAGCAGTTCTTCAAGCTTCTTTCCAGTTTTGAACGGAAGATATTTCCTTTTTCACCATAGCCCTCTAAGGGCTTCCAAATATCCTTTGCCAATTCCAGAAGAACAGCCTTAGCGAAAGGCTTCTTGAAGGGAAAGATGTAACTCTGTGAGATGAATTAACAGAACACAGAGCAGTTCTCAGAAAGCTTCTTTCCAGTTTTGAACCGAAGATATTTCCTTTTCACCATAGCCCTCTATGGGCTTCCAAATATCCTTTGCCAATTCCACAAGAACAGCCTTAGCGAAAGGCTGTGAAGGAAAGATGTAACTCTGTGAGATGAATTAACAGAACACAGATCAGTTCTTCAGAAAGCTTCTTTCCAGTTTTGAACGGAAGATATTTCCTTTTCACCATAGCCCTCTATGGGCTTCCAAATATCCTTGCCAATTCCACAGGAACAGCCTTAGCGAAAGGCTTCTTGAAGGAAAGATGGAACTCTGTGAGATGAATTAACAGAACACAGAGCAGTTTCTCAGAAAGCTTCTTTCCAGTTTTGAACGGAAGATATTTCCTTTTCACCATAGCCCTCTATGGGCTTCCAAATATCCTTTGCCAACTCCACAAGAACAGCCTTAGCGAAGGCTTCTTGAAGGAAACATGTAACTCTGTGAGATGAATTAACAGAACACAGAGCAGTTTCTCAGAAAGCTTCTTTCCAGTTTTGAGCGGAAGATATTTCCTTTTTCACTATAGCCCTCTATGGGCTTCCAAATATCCTTTGCCAATTCCACAAGAACAGCCTTAGCGAAAGGCTTCTTGAAGGAAAGATGTAACTCTGTGAGATCAAAAAACAGAAGACAGAGCAGTTTCTCAGAAAGCTTCTTTCCAGTTTTGAACGGAAGATATTTCCTTTTTCACCATAGCCCTCTAAGGACTTCCAAATATCCTTTGCCAATTCCACAAGAACAGCCTTAGCGAAGGCTTCTTGAAGGAAAGATGTAACTCTGTGAGATGAATTAACAGAACACAGAGCAGTTTCTCGAAAGCTTCTTTCCAGTTTTGAGCGGAAGATATTTCCTTTTTCACCATAGCCTCTATGGGCTTCCAAATATCCTTTGCCAATTCCACAAGAACAGCCTTAGCGGAAGGCTTCTTGAAGGAAAGATGTAACTCTGTGAGATGAATTAACAGAGCACAGAGCAGTTTCTCAAGCTTCTTTCCAGTTTTGAGCGGAAGATATTTCCTTTTCACCATAGCCCTCTATGGGCTTCCAAATATCCTTTGCCAATTCCACAAGAACAGCCTTAGCGAAAGGCTTCTTGAAGGAAAGATGGAACTCTGTGAGATGAATTAACAGAACACAGAGCAGTTTCTCAGAAAGCTTCTTTCCAGTTTTGAACGGAAGATATTTCCTTTTTCACCATAGCCCTCTATGGGCTTCCAAATATCCTTTGCTAACTCCACAAGAACAGCCTTAGCGAAGGCTTCTTGAAGGAAAGATGTAACTCTGTGAGATGAATTAACAGAGCATAGAGCTGTTTCTCAGAAAGCTTCTTTCCAGTTTTGAACGGAAGATATTTCCTTTTCACCATAGCCCTCTATGGGCTTCCAAATATCCTTTGCCAATTCCACAAGAACAGCCTTAGCAAAGGCTTCTTGAAGGAAAGATGTAACTCTGTGAGATGAATTAACAGAACACAGAGCAGTTCTTCAGAAAGCTTCTTTCCAGTTTTGAACAGAAGATATTTCCTTTTTCACTATAGCCCTCTATGGGCTTCCAAATATCCTTTGCCAATTCCACAAGAACAGCCTTAGCGAAAGGCTTCTTGAAGGAAAGATGTAACTCTGTGAGATTAATTAACAGAACACAGAGCAGTTTCTCAAGCTTCTTTCCAGTTTTGAGCGGAAGATATTTCCTTTTCACCATAGCCCTCTATGGGCTTCCAAATATCCTTTGCCAATTCCACAAGAACAGCCTTAGCAAAGGCTTCTTGAAGGAAAGATGTAACTCTGTGAGATGAATTAACAGAACACAGAGCAGTTTCTCAAGCTTCTTTCCAGTTTTGAATGGAAGATATTTCCTTTTTCACCATAGCCCTCTATGGGCTTCCAAATATCCCTTTGCCAACTCCACAAGAACAGCCTTAGCGAAAGGCTTCTTGAAGGGATAGATGTAACTCTGTGAGATGAATTAACAGAACACAGAGCAGTTTCCCAGAAAGCTTCTTTCCAGTTTTGAACGGAAGATATTTCCTTTTTCACTATAGCCCTCTATGGGCTTCCAAATATCCTTTGCTAATTCCACAAGAACAGCCTTAGCGAAAGGCTTCTTGAAGGGAAAGATGTAACTCTGTGAGATCAAAAAACAGAAGACAGAGCAGTTCATCAGAAAGCTTCTTTCCAGTTTTGAACGGAAGATATTTCCTTTTTCACCATAGCCCTCTATGGGCTTCCAAATATCCCTTTGCCAATTCCACAAGAACAGACTTAGCGAAAGGCTTCTTGAAGGGAAAGATGTAACTCTGTGAGATGAATTAACAAAACACAGAGCAGTTTCTCAGAAAGCTTCTTTCCAGTTTTGAACGGAAGATATTTCCTTTTCACTATAGCCCTCTATGGGCTTCCAAATATCCTTTGCCAATTCCACAAGAACAGCCTTAGCGAAAGGCTTCTTGAAGGAAAGATGTAACTCTGTGAGATGAATTAACAGAACACAGAGCAGTTTCTCAAGCTTCTTTCCAGTTTTGTACGGAAGATATTTCCTTTTCACCATAGCCCTCTATGGGCTTCCAAATATCCTTTGCCAATTCCACAAGAACAGCCTTATCGAAGGCTTCTTGAAGGAAAGATGTAACTCTGTGAGATGAGTTAACAGAACACAGAGCAGTTTCTCAGAAAGCTTCTTTCCAGTTTTGATCGGAAGATATTTCCTTTTTCACTATAGCCCTCTATGGGCGTCCAAATATCCCTTTGCCAATTCCACAAGAACAGCCTTAGCGATAGGCTTCTTGAAGGGATAGATGTAACTCTGTGAGGTGAATTAACAGAACACAGAGCAGTTTCTCAGAAAGCTATTTTCCAGTTTTGCACGGAAGATATTTCCTTTTTCACTATAGCCCTCTATGGGCTTCCAAATATCCCTTTGCCAATTCCACAAGAACAGCCTTAGCGAAAGGCTTCTTGAAGGGAAAGATGTAACTCTGTGAGATCAAGAAACAGAAGACAGAGCAGTTCTTCAGAAAGCGTCTTTCCAGTTTTGAACGGAAGATATTTCCTTTTTCACCATAGCCCTCTAAGGGCTTCCAAATATCCCTTTGCCAATTCCACAAGAACAGCCTTAGCGAAAGGCTTCTTGAAGGGAAAGATGTAACTCTGTGAGATGAATTAACAGAACACAGAGTAGTTTCTCAGAAAGCTTCTTTCCAGGTTTGAACGGAAGATATTTCCTTTTTCACTATAGCCCTCTATGGGCTTCCAAATATCCCTTTGCGAATTCCACAAGAACAGCCTTAGCGAAAGGCTTCTTGAAGGGAAAGACGTAACTCTGTGAGATGAATTAACAGAACACAGAGCAGTTTTTCACAAAGCTTTTTCCAGTTTTGTACGGAAGATATTTCCTTTTTCACCATAGCCCTCTATGGGCTTCCAAATATCCCTTTGCCAATTCCACAAGAACAGCCTGATCGACCGGCTTCTTGAAGGGAAAGATGTAACTCTGTGAGATGAGTTAACAGAACACAGAGCAGTTTCTCAGAAAGCTTCTTTCCAGTTTTGAACAGAAGATATTTCCTTTTTCACTATAGCCCTCTATGGGCTTCCAAATATCCCTTTGCCAATTCCACAAGAACAGCCTTATCGAAAGGCTTCTTGATGGAAAAGATGTAACTCTGTGAGATGAATTGACAGAACACAGAGCAGTTCTTCAGAAAGCTTCTTTCCAGTTTTGAACGGAAGATATTTCCTTTTTCACCATAGCCCTCTAAGGGCTTCCAAATATCCCTTTGCCAATTCCAGAAGAACAGCCTTAGCGAAAGGCTTCTTGAAGGGAAAGATGTAACTCTGTGAGATGAATTAACAGAACACAGAGGAGTTTCTCAGAAAGCTTCTTTCCAGTTTTGAACCGAAGATATTTCCTTTTTCGCCATAGCCCTCTATGGGCTTCCAAATATCCTTTTGCCAATTCCACAAGAACAGCCTTAGCGATAGGCTTCTTGAAGGGAAAGATGTAACTCTGTGAGATGAATTAACAGAACACAGATCAGTACTTCAGAAAGCTTCTTTCCAATTTTGAACGGAAGATATTTCCTTTTTCACCATAGCCCTCTATGGGCTTCCAAATATCCCTTTGCCAATTCCACAGGAACAGCCTTAGCGAAAGGCTTCTTGAAGGGAAAGATGGAACTCTGTGAGATGAATTAACAGAACACAGAGCAGTTTCTCAGAAAGCTTCTTTCCAGTTTTGAACGGAAGATATTTCCTTTTTCACCATAGCCCTCTATGGGCTTCCAAATATCCCTCTGCAAACTCCACAAGAACAGCCTTAGCGAAAGGCTTCTTGAAGGGAAACATGTAACTCTGTGAGATGAATTAACAGAACACAGAGCAGTTTCTCAGAAAGCTTCTTTCCAGTTTTGAACGGAAGATATTTCCTTTTTCACTATAGCCCTCTATGGGCTTCCAAATATCCGTTTGCCAATTCCACAAGAACAGCCTTAGCGAAAGGCTTCTTGAAGGGAAAGATGTAACTCTGTGAGATCAAAAAACAGAAGACAGAGCAGTTTCTCAGAAAGCTTCTTTCCAGTTTTGAACGGAAGATATTTCCTTTTTCACCATAGCCCTCTAAGGACTTCCAAATATCCCTTTGCCAATTCCACAAGAACAGCCTTAGCGAAAGGCTTCTTGAAGGGAAAGATGTAACTCTGTGAGATGAATTAACAGAACACAGAGCAGTTTCTCAGAAAGCTTCTTTCCAGTTTTGAACGGAAGATATTTCCTTTTTCACCATAGCCCACTATGGGCTTCCAAATATCCCTTTGCCAATTCCTCAAGAACAGCCTTAGCGGAAGGCTTCTTGAAGGGAAAGATGTAACTCTGTGAGATGAATTAACAGAGCACAGAGCAGTTTCTCAGAAAGCTTCTTTCCAGTTTTGAACGGAAGATATTTCCTTTTTCACCATAGCCCTCTATGGGCTTCCAAATTTCCCTTTGCCAATTCCACAAGAACAGCCTTAGCGATAGGCTTCTTGAAGGGAAAGATGGAACTCTGTGAGATGAATTAACAGAACACAGAGCAGTTTCTCAGAAAGCTTCTTTCCAGTTTTGAACCGAAGATATTTTCTTTTTCACCATAGCCCTCTATGGGCTTCCAAATATCCCTTTGCCAACTCCACAAGAACAGCCTTAGCGAAAGGCTTCTTGAAGGGAAAGATGTAACTCTGTGAGATGAATTAACAGAGCATAGAGCTGTTTCTCAGAAAGCTTCTTTCCAGTTTTGAACGGAAGATATTTCCTTTTTCACCATAGCCCTCTATGGGCTTCCAAATATCCCTTTGCCAATTCCACAAGAACAGCCTTAGACAAAGGCTTCTTGAAGGGAAAGATGTAACTCTGTGAGATGAATTAACAGAACACAGAGCAGTTCTTCAGAAAGCTTCTTTCCAGTTTTGAACAGAAGATATTTCCTTTTCACTATAGCCCTCTATGGGCTTCCAAATATCCTTTGCCAATTCCACAAGAACAGCCTTAGCGAAAGGCTTCTTGAAGGAAAGATGTAACTCTGTGAGATTAATTAACAGAACACAGATCAGTTCTTCAGAAAGCTTCTTTCCAGTTTTGAGCGGAAGATATTTCCTTTTCACCATAGCCCTCTATGGGCTTCCAAATATCCTTTGCCAATTCCACAAGAACAGCCTTAGCAAAAGGCTTCTTGAAGGAAAGATGTAACTCTGTGAGATGAATTAACAGAACACAGAGCAGTTTCTCAGAAAGCTTCTTTCCAGTTTTGAATGGAAGATATTTCCTTTTCACCATAGCCCTCTATGGGCTTCCAAATATCCTTTGCCAACTACACAAGAACAGCCTTAGCGAAGGCTTCTTGAAGGATAGATGTAACTCTGTGAGATGAATTAACAGAACACAGAGCAGTTTCCCAGAAAGCTTCTTTCCAGTTTTGAGCGGAAGATATTTCCTTTTCACTATAGCCCTCTATGGGCTTCCAAATATCCTTTGCCAATTCCACAAGAACAGCCTTAGCGAAACGCTTCTTGAAGGAAAGATGTAACTCTGGGAGATCAAAAACAGAAGACAGAGCAGTTTCTCAAGCTTCTTTCCAGTTTTGAACGGAAGATATTTCCTTTTTCACCATAGCCCTCTATGGGCTTCCAAATATCCCTTTGCCAATTCCACAAGAACAGACTTAGCGAAAGGCTTCTTGAAGGGAAAGATGCAACTCTGTGAGATGAATTAACAAAACACAGAGCAGTTTCTCAGAAAGCTTCTTTCCAGTTTTGAACGGAAGATATTTCCTTTTTCACTATAGCCCTCTATGGGCTTCCAAATATCCCTTTGCCAATTCCACAAGAACAGCCTTAGCGAAAGGCTTCTTGAAGGGAAAGACGTAACTCTGTGAGATGAATTAACAGAACACAGAGCAGTTTTTCACAAAGCTTCTTTCCAGTTTTGTACGTAAGATATTTCCTTTTTCACCATAGCCCTCTATGGGCTTCCAAATATCCCTTTGCCAATTCCACAAGAACAGCCTGATCGACCGGCTTCTTGAAGGGAAAGATGTAACTCCGTGAGATGAATTAACAGAACACAGAGCAGTTTCTCAGAAAGCTTCTTTCCAGTTTTGAACGGAAGATATTTCCTTTTTCACCATAGCCCTCTAGGGGTTCCAAATATCCCTTTGCCAATTCCACAAGAACAGCCTTAGCGAAAGGCTTCTTGAAGGGAAAGATGTAACTCTGTGAGATCAAAAAAAAGAAGACAGAGCAGTTCTTCAGAAAGCTTCTTTCCAGTTTTGAACGGAAGATATTTCCTTTTTCACCATAGCCCTCTAAGGGCTTCCAAATATCCCTTTGCCAATTCCACAAGAACAGCCTTAGCGAAAGGCTTCTTGAAGGCAAAGATGTAACTCTGTGACATGAATTAAAAGAACACAGAGCAGTTTCTCAGAAAGCTTCTTTCCAGTTTTGAACGGAAGATATTTCCTTTTTCACCATAGCCCTCTATGGGCTTCCAAATATCCCTTTGCCAACACCACAAGAACAGCCTTAGCGAAAGGCTTCTTGAAGGGAAAGATGTAACTCTGTGAGATGAATTAACAGAGCATAGAGCTGTTTCTCAGAAAGCTTCTTTCCAGTTTTGAACGGAAGACATTTTTTTTTTCACTATAGCCCTCTATGGGCTTCCAAATATCCCTTTGCCAACTCCGCAAGAACAGCCTTAGCGAAAGGCTTCTTGAAGGGAAAGATGTAACTCTGTGAGATGAATTAACAGAGCACAGAGCAGTTTCTCAGAAAGCTTCTTTCCAGTTGTGAACGGAAGATATTTCCTTTTTCACCATAGCCCTCTATGGGCTTCCAAATATCCCTTTGCCAACTCCACAAGAACAGCCTTAGCGAAAGGCTTCTTGAAGGGAAAGATGTAACTCTGTGAGATGAATTAACAGAGCATAGAGCTGTTTCTCAGAAAGCTTCTTTCCAGTTTTGAACGGAAGATATTTCCTTTTTCACTATAGCCCTCTATGGGCCTCCAAATATCCCTTTGCCAATTCCACAAGAATAGCCTTATCGAAAGGCTTCTTGAAGGGAACGATGTAACTCTGTGAGATGAATTAACAGAACACAGAGCAGTTTCTCAGAAAGCTTCTTTCCAGTTTTGAACGGAAGATATTTTTTTTTTCACTATAGCCCTCTATGGGCTTCCAAATATCCCTTTGCCAATTCCACAAGAACAGCCTTAGCGAAAGGCTTCTTGAAGGGAAAGATGTAACTCTGTGAGATGAATTAACACAACACAGAGCAGTTTCTCAGAAAGCTTCTTTCCAGTTTTGAACGGAAGATATTTCCTTTTTCACCATAGCCCTCTATGGGCTTCCAAATATCCCTTTGCCAATTCCACAAGAACAGCCTTAGCGAAAGGCTTCTTGAAGGGAAAGATGTAACTCTGTGAGATTAATTAACAGAACACAGATCAGTTCTTCAGAAAGCTTCTTTCCAGTTTTGAACGGAAGATATTTCCTTTTTCACCATAGCCCTCTATGGGCTTCCAAATATCACTTTGCCAATTCCACAAGAACAGCCTTAGCAAAAGGCTTCTTGAAGGGAAAGATGTAACTCTGTGAGATGAATTAACAGAACACAGAGCAGTTTCTCAGAAAGCTTCTTTCCAGTTTTGAATGGAAGATATTTCCTTTTTCACCATAGCCCTCTATGGGCTTCCAAATATCCCTTTGCCAACTACACAAGAACAGCCTTAGCGAAAGGCTTCTTGAAGGGATAGATGTAACTCTGTGAGATGAATTAACAGAACACAGAGCAGTTTCCCAGAAAGCTTCTTTCCAGTTTTGAACGGAAGATATTTCCTTTTCACCATAGCCCTCTATGGGCTTCCAAATATCCTTTGCCAATTCCACAAGAACAGCCTTAGCGAAAGGCTTCTTGAAGGGAAAGATGTAACTCTGGGAGATCAAAAACAGAAGACAGAGCAGTTCTTCAAGCTTCTTTCCAGTTTTGAACGGAAGATATTTCCTTTTCAC
>JAKFHT010003132.1:0-11140 GCA_023783455.1 Erythrocebus patas | reverse complement strand
CTCAGGAGTTATACCTCTTTCTCATAAGGCAGTGTTTGAACACTGTTGGCTTTTGCTTTCCTAAGCCAGTTCCTGAGAGTACATATTTTATTTTGTTGGGGTGTGGGAAAAGATCATTGGGGTTGGTTTTTCACCAAAGAGGCTGTTGGATTGAGTCACTTAGAATCAATACATCACTGGAAATTCTAATTGTCCATGGCCAGAAGATGGATTCTTTACATTGGGACTTCTAAGTTAAAAAATATTTTAGAGCTCTCTTATTCCAAACGGTTGATCAGAGGATTTAATTTCAAAGAAAGATACCTACCTAATAGTGTTATGGCTAGCCTTAAATTTTCTTTTAATGAAATTACAGAGCAAAAATATGACCTAAACAAAGTTAATTTTTTTTTATAAACTCAAACTGCTTGCCTTAGAACCTATGAGAAAATAAGAATAAAATCCACTTTACCTTGTCATCGAATAGTTTAAAATCTTATGCTTTTACTTCTGTATCCTGGATTTAATTTCAGATGAAGGAACCAGCCTTATTTGTTTTGATATTTGTGTGATTTTGAGTTTTTGAGGTGCTCCTTCACCTCTTTGGAGATGCCTCATAGATGCTTGGCTAAGCTGTAATCTTGGTTAAGGCTTATTAGTTTCATTTGGGAACTAATACTTTTGGTTAAAAAAAAAAAAATGAAAAGCCAGGAATATCAGCTGTTTGTCCTACCTAAAATCTGATAATAAGAAATCTGAGGCCCGGTGCAGTGGCTCATGCCTGTAATCCCAGCACTTGGGGTGGCCGAGGCGGGCAGATCACTAGGTCTGGAGATCGAGACCATCCTGGTTAACACAGTGAAACCCCGTCTCTGTTAAAAACACAAAAAATTAGCCAGACATAGTGGCGCACGCCCGTAGTCCCAGCTACAGGGGAGACTGAGGCAGGAGAATGGTGTGAATCCGGGAAGAAGAGGTTGCGGTGAGTTGAGATTGCGCCACTGTCCCGCCCCGCGGGATCGTCAATGTAGGCCCTAGAAGAGGGAGTGGGAACTCGGGGGAACAAGAGACACGAGAAATGGAGACAAGACAGTATCCTGATCAAGTCTCGTTTATTGGTGGCAATGTAATGCCTTATATAGACCAGCAAGGGTGGAGGTTGGGCCAGGGCGATGATGGTGGCCCTGCAGTGGGCATGGCCAGGTAGGTATTGGTTTCTTCGGTCGGACGTCATGTTGTGCCTGCGCCCTCGCTTGGTAATTTTCCCGGGCGCGGGATGGCGCCTGCGCTGTAAGTTGATCATTTTCCCGGGCACGGGAAAATGGGTGATGAAGAACCCGGAAGAGCGCCATTTTGTACTGGCATATGAGACAGCAGAACAAGGAAGAAAGTAAATCTACGGAGGAGGCATAAAGTGGAAATGTATAGAGCTCAGGCGTCAGTCGTCAGTTATAATCGCTATGGCCGGGCCACGCAGCTCCGGACAGGTCCCCCTTTTTTATTATTTCATGATGAGAGATAGCCCCTCGGGAACTGCGCCTGTCTTAGGTTGGGTCAACTCATCCCCACCTTTTAAGCCCGTCATGGGATTAGGCAGCAGCAAGGGCGGCCCTCCTGTCTTAGGCTCAATTGGGGGTGGTGTCCTCTTACCCGTCATTGACTGTCCAGTTCAGCTCACAGGGGAGGTGGTCTTATAAGGGCGGATAAGACTCACCATGTTCAGACATCTCAAGGCGATGATAATGGACCTGTATAGGCTTGGCCTGGAAGGCCTCGATTTGTCGTCTGACGAATGCCATAAGCTTATTAAGGATTATAGGCCCAAGAGTGAGAAAGAGTAGAAGGGTAAGTAAAGGACCTAAAAATGGTAGGAGATAAGGGAGAAGTCCGTGGAGTCCAGTCCAAAGCGGATTGGCGGCCAGGTCATTTCTGCGTTTTTCTAGCTCTTCTTGTAAGGTCTTAATTTTGTCTCTAACGATCCCGGATTTGTTAGCATAAAAACAACATCTTTCCTGTAAAGCCAAACAGATCCCTCCCTGTTCTGCTGTTAGTAAGTCTAGACCTCTTCTATTTTGGAGAACTACTTCAGCTAATGAGTCTACCTGATCTTGTAGATCTTGTATAGTACTGGATAAGGTTTGTACATCGGAAATTAATTGATTGGATAATTTAGTATATTGCGTTAGTGAGACTCCTAGGCCTGTAGCTCCTGTTGTAAATGCAGTGGTGATTCCCAGTCCGGCCAACAAGGGAATAAATTGTATGGCCCGTTTTGGTCTATATATAAAATGCTCAACAGCGGGGATGGGGATAGGTTCATCTCCAGGGATGATATCAATGTCAGGGAGAAGAGTGGCTAGAACACAAAGCCCTGTCCAATTTGTGGGTAGATAAGTATATGCCATGTTGTTTCCACAGAGGAAAACCGAGCCATTTATAGCACACAAGGGGCTGGTGATATTGATTATGGAGGTACAGTTGTTGAATACAACGTAGCCTAGATCGATTTCTTCAGTGCTATTGTAAGAGGGTGAAAAGAGGCAAGAAGAATTAGAAAACTTCATTGGTTGAACTAAGAGGGGAGAGATAATTGGACAGGAGTTATTGACCAAGGACTCACCTGAGTAATTGACATAGGATAATGAAAAGTTAGGTATAGCGAGAGGAGTAGGGGACCCATTTTAAACAAAGCCAACAATCGTGGGCAAGGCTTGTATTGGACATTTGGAGTAAGTTATAAGTGGCATTAAGGATATCAAAAGTTTGAGCATCGATCATAAGGTTATCTCTAACCTTAGGCAGGGCCAAAGGGTGATATTGAATTTCAGGATACAGGGCTTTATGAATTTCTTCTAGTTTTTTCTGAACAGTTTTAATTCTTGTGGTGTCTAATGGACCTCCCCCATCAGAGATGTGGATAGGGGCTGTAGTGCTCCAGCAAACAGGCTGTCCTTTTTGGCCGTTACAAGGAGATTGTACAAGTTTATTGGTGGATCCTAATACTTGTACGTCACTGGTACCTCCAGTTTGTTTTTTTTTTTTTTTTGTAACGTAGCCGTATAGTATGTTTTATTGCCTGATTTGCATTGTTGATATGAGGTGTAGCAAGAACTATGTACAGAGGACTGGAAAGAACTACAGGGGCATTCTTGGAGCGGCCCGCTAGGGGAGGTGTCTCTTGGGGTTGACTTACATTTCCATAGCTGGTTTGGCATTAAGTAAGCTGTCTTGCCCGAGCAAGTCACTTGGAAGATTCTGTCTGACGGAGGTTCAGATACTTGTCCCCCGCCGCAGTCACAAGGCTGGCCGTGTTGCTTTCGTATTAGTTCTATTGCTCTACGAGGGTCATCAAAACCTGCATAGACTGTCACTATGTTATATAAAATGATTATTTTCCAAAAGAATCTCATGTTGGGCTTCATTTTCTGAAAAACAAAAGGGAAGAAACTTCTCAGGGAGGATTGTTTTCCCTGGATTGACAATGGTTATGATTCATTTGTCTTACCAATCTTTCGGGCAGCCATCTGGCTGCATCATTTTTTTGTGAGAAAATACATACTGAGCCTCTTCCCCAAACTAAAACTGGGTCAGGGCCATGCCATGAATTATCGAGTGGATCTTTCCATTTAACCATTGCAAACTGTTTTTGAGATTCAGGATGCCAGAAACGGTCGGCAGCAGATTTTCCGTAACTGTCCAAATTTAAAAAATTAAGGATAAAGAGGGCATGATTAAGTATGTTTCTGGGGGTACCCTTCACGGGGTACCAGCTCCCCTTTATTTTTCGATAGTAGTTTTAATGATAGATGGGCCCTTTCTACTATACCTTGTCCTTGGGGATTGTAGGGAATGCCTGTGATATGTTTAATTTGTAGGGTGTTGCAGAATTGTAAGAAAGTTTTGGCTATGTAACCAGGACCGTTATCTGTCTTAATTTGTTTGGGTATACCTAAGATGGAAAAGCAATGTAATAAATGAGTTATGACATGTTTGGTGGCCTCTCCTGTCTGGAGAGTTGCAATAATGAACCCACTATAGGTGTCTATGCATACATGAATATATTTTAGTTGGCCAAATTCTGAGTGATGTGTAACATCCATTTGCCAAATTTCGTTGGGGATGAGTCCTCGAGGGTTAACTCCTAGATGAGGAACGGGTAAATAAGTTATGCAGTTGGCACATTGTTTAACTATTTGTCGGGCTTGTTCTCTAGTAATTTTAAACATAAGTCTTAAGGTCTGGGCATTTAAATGATGTAGCATGTGCTTTTGTGCTTGTTGTAAATTGTCTGTAGTGACTGTGGCTATGGTTTTTGTTGCCATGTCAGCTGTTGAATTACCTTGTACTAAAGGTCCCGGTAACCCTGAATGTGCTCTAATATGTCCAGGGAAAAAGGGAGTAGTCCTTTTTTGAATAAGTTGTTGACATTGTAGAAATAGGTTAGCTGTGTCTGAAATATGTTTAATTTGCGGCACGGTCTCTAAGAGGGGTATTGAATGAGCCAGGTAGGCGCTGTCTGTGTAAATATTAAGTGGCTGACCAGGGAAAGCTGATAATACTGCAATTATGGCTTGTAATTCGACTAGCTGAGCTGATGTATAAGTGGTTTGGAATTTGACAATTGTATTATTGTAGGTGTAAGCAGCGAGTCCTGTGGAAGATCCATCAGTGAAAATTAGTAATGCGTCATTGAGAGGTTCCTTACTGGTAATATGAGGAAATACAAATGCATGAAGTTTGCAAAATTGAATGAGTTTGTTAGGTGGGTAATGGTTGTCAATTGTGCCAGTGTAAGAAGCGCAAGCAATTGGCCAGGCTTCTGTATTTTGTAACAGCCAATGGATGTGTGATTGAGTATAGGGCTGTATAATGGTAGAGGGTTCTATTCCAAAGTATTTTCTACTGTTTTCTCTTCCCAAGATAATTAGATCAGCTATGGCATCATAATAAGGCAACAAAACCTTTTTGGGGGAGGAGGGCAGGTGTACCCACATAATGGGATTGTTTTGCCAGAATAAACCAGTAGGGGTTATTGCTGTGTTAAAAATAATGAATATTAATGGCTGAGAATAATCAATACTGGTAACAAATTGTGTTGTAATGGCATCTTCTACCCGTTGGAGTGCCGTTAATGCTTCTTTGGAAATGGACCTGGGGGATTTTGGATTAGAGTCTCCTTTCAATATATCGAAAAGAGGTTTTAACTCTCCTGTGGTAAGTTTTAGGTATGGTCGAAGCCAATTTATGTCTCCCAGTAATTTTTGGAAATCATTTAAAGTTTTTAGATGGTCACGCGTATAACGGCCTTTTGATTAATTATTTTGGGTCCATTAATTTGAAAACCAAGATAGGTATATGGATTTTGTAGTTGTATTTTTTCCGGGGCTATTTGCAGTCCGGCTGTTGTCAACTCTTGTTTGAGTTGGGCAAAGCACTGTAAGACTTGTTCACCAGTCTGTCCTGCTATTAAAATATCATCCATATAGTGTATAATATACATTTGTGTCCATATTTTTCTGACTGGTTCTATAGCAGCGGCTACATATTTTTGACATAAGGTAGGACTATTGGCCATACCCTGAGGTAAGACTTTCCATTGGTAACGTTTCATTGGTTGTTTAAAATTTATAGATGGAAGACTAAAGGCAAACCTTTTCTGATCAGCAGGATGAAGGGGGATTGTAAAGAAGCAATCTTTAAGGTCAATAATGATTTTAAAATATTTTTGAGGAATCGCAACTGGTGAGGGCAGTCCCGGTTGTAAGGCACCCATAAGGACCATAGTGATATTTATGGCTCTTAAATCTTGTAAGAGTCTCCATTTGCCAGACTTTTTCTTAATAACAAAGATAGGTGTATTCCAAGGGGAATTACTTTCTGTAATATGTCCTGCTAGCAGTTGTTCCTGCACTAACTGTTGGGCAGCACTTAGCTTATCATTAAGTAAAGGCCACTGATCAACCCAAACGGGCTCATCTGACTTCCAAGTAATAGGGTCAGTGTACTTTTGGGGTGCAGGTATGTCAGTGGCCTGAGTTAAAAATTTCCAAACCCCTTTTTATCAAGTTGTCCTGAGACTGGTATAGGCTGTGGAATACCGTTTTCCTTTTTTCCAAGACCTTTACCAGGGTGTATCCTGAGTTAGCATTTGTGCAGTAACTATATCATTTGGGCTGCACATTATAATTTTCATTTGGGAGAGCAGGTCTCGTCCCCAAAGATTAACAGGTAAGTGAGGGATGATAAATGGCTTAATGAGGCCTGAATTGTTTTCTTTATCTGTCCATGTTAGGTATTTAGAACTTTGTTTAGGATTACTGCTTTGTCCAATTCCTCTCAGGTGAGTTAAAGTCTCTGTGGTAGGCCAATGAGAGGGCCAATCTTCTTGTTTAATGATGGTTACATCGGCCCCTGTGTCTATTAGCCCAGTAAATGCCTTACCATCTAACCATAAGGTTAGAGAGGGTTTTTGATTTGTAATTGGTTGCACCCAATATATATCTGACGATCCAAAACCTTTTGTATTCCTGTTAGAGTGTTGGATATTATTATCTGTTTTAACTAAGGGTAGCAAAACTAACTGTGCTATTCTCACCCCTTGAGGGACAGTAATAATGTTGTTAATAGCTCTGGCCATGATTTTAATTTCTCCTTCATAATCATTATCGATAACTCCAGGGAGGACTTGTAAACCTTTCATGGTGACACTACTTCTTCCCAAGAGTAGCCCAAAAGTGTCAGGTGGTAAAGGCCCATATATTCCTGTATTTAAGGTTTGTGGTCCCATCTCAGGTGTTAATACTGTGTGGGAGGTGGAACTGAGGTCCAGTCCTGCACTTCCTGGGGTTGCTCTACTAAGTTTTGAAATGGATTGTTGCTGCTGGCTGGAACAAAGCTGACCGCCCCATATGCTTGTTTTGGGGCCTGGGGCTGGCCCCTCACCCCGTTTCCCTGCTGAGACGATAAAGGATTTCCTTGACTATCAATTTTAGATTTACATTCGTTGGCCCAGTGCCTTCCTCTTTTACACCTTGGGCAAAGGCCTGGAATTTTGTTTCTGGATTTTTATTTTGATTTTCATGGCAATCTTTTGCAAAGTGTCCTTTTTTACCACATTTAAAGCACCCCCCTTTATCTTTGCCTTTGTTATTGAGGAAGTCTCTTACTGTTTGGCCGCTAAAGGCGGCGGCCATTGCTAGATCCTGTTGATATGAGGGCCCAATATCTGAACAAAGGCGAATATATCCTGTTAAATCTGTTTTCTTTTGATAAGGTCTGATTGCCGCTTGGCAGGCGGGGTTGGCGTTTTCATATGCCAACTGTTTAACATAATCTACACCCGTTTCTGCATTTCCAAAAATTCTACCTGCCGTAGTCATGAGTCTGTGTACAAAATCTGGGAACGGCTCATCCGTTCCTTGTTTGACTGCCGTGAGTGAGGCCTCTGGGTCTCCTTTAACTGGGAGTTTCCTCCAGGCTTTTGTAGCAGCTGCCTGCATTTGTGAAAACAAGCCAGGATCATATAGCATTTGGGCCTGAGTGTCTGCATAGTTACCTGAACCGGTTAACATATCAAAATCCCAGCCGTTTCCTGCCTGTTGGTTTCTTTTAGCTGTGTCCCTACAATTTTCAGAAAACTCTGACTTCCAAATTAAATAATCTCCCCCGGAGAGAACTGCCCTAACTAAGGTATTCCAATCTGCAGGGGTGAGCCAGTTATCGGCTACAGATTCCACTATTGCGAGAGCATATGGAGCAGTAGCCCCATATTGAGAAGCAGCAGTTTTTAACTCTTTTATGATAGTGAAATCAAACCCAGTATGATGTCTCCAAGCTTGTCCTTGCCCATCTGTGGTTTCCGTAACTGGGAAGATGTCTTTGGGGGAGGAGTCTTCTCTATGTCGGCTAGCAACTAACCTTCCTCTTAGAACATGCTGTCCAGGCCACTGAGGTGGGCGCAGGGAACCCTCCATAACGTCTGGGTTAGGTACCTTTTTATTTCCTGTTTTTAATTTTTGGAGCCTAATTATCAATGATTGATGCAACTCCTCAAGTTTAATTTGTTCTTCTAGTTGAGCAATTTTTTGTTTTAATTCTTCTTTGGGATCTACTACTGCCATAACAGTGGGTGCAGAAGCCCCATTACGTGTCCCATTATATGGGGGCGGGCGTGAAGTAAAGGAAGGCCAGTCGGGGTTATGATATTTAGCCGCCTCTTTCTCTAAATCATCCCAATTTATGTTTAATTGATCAGGCTTATTAGTTTCTTCCTCTTTTTGAGGTGTTTGTAAAACCGGATATTTTGTTTGTTTGTTTTTGTGTAATATTTCTTTATCTGTTACAAAAGGAGACTTGACTCCCTCATCATCACTCTCAAGGGAAATGAGATCCTCCTCCGTATCTTGCGGAGGCTTTGTGAGGTTAGAGCGGGAACTAACCTTTAGAATATGTTCTGTTTGAGCGACCGCGGCCATGACTTGTGGATCGGCTTCCTTTTTATCTATCAAATCTTTAATGAGATTCCAATAAGAGAAGGCGGTCACAGGAATTTTTTCTGGCCCAAAAGCATTATAATAATCTTGAAAACAATCTCCTACTCTACGCCATCTTTTAATATCAATAGTTCCTTCCTGTGGAAACCAAGGGCAAGTGTCTTTTACAAAATCGAAAAATTTAAACAAATCATTACTTTTAACCTTTACTCCTCGTATCTTTAAAGCCTCTTTTAATTGTCCTACATAGATTTGATGTTGACTTAATTCTTGTCCCATTTCGGACGCGTCACTTACCTTCGATTCTGACGCAGCAGGTTCCCGCGGTGATCGGAGGAGTTTAGTTTCACCTTGACGACGGTCGACCGTTCTTCGCGTCCTCTTCCTCACGGAATCCCTCGTTTCCAGGTTCCACGTTGAGGCGCCACGTGTCCCGACCGCGGGATCGTCAATGTAGGCCCTAGAAGAGGGAGTGGGAACTCGGGGGAACAAGAGACACGAGAAATGGAGACAAGACAGTATCCTGATCAAGTCTCGTTTATTGGTGGCAATGTAATGCCTTATATAGACCAGCAAGGGTGGAGGTTGGGCCAGGGCGATGATGGTGGCCCTGCAGTGGGCATGGCCAGGTAGGTATTGGTTTCTTCGGTCGGACGTCATGTTGCGCCCGCGCCGCCTTGGTAATTTTCCCGGCGCGGATGGCGCCTGCGCTAAGTTGATCATTTTCCGGCACGGGAAAATGGGTGATGAAGAACCCGAAGAGCGCCATTTTGTACTGGCGATGAGACAGCAGAACAAGGAAGAAAGTAAATCTACGGAGGAGGCATAAAGTGGAAATGTATAGAGCTCAGGCGTCAGTCGTCAGTTATAATCGCTATGGCTGGGCCACGCAGCTCCGGACACGCCACTACATTCCAGCCTGCGTGAGAGAGCGAGACTCCATCTTAAAAACAAAACAAAACAAAACAAAAACTGACAGTGTTGCCGTAGGTAGCTGGTCAGACATGAGCAGGGCAGAAGAGATCCTTCCACCTCCAAACACTAGAAATTTCAAGTGTTCATCACCAGGTGATGGTCAAGTCAAGTGGTTGTTAATTCTAAAATAATATTGGTTACAGTTAGGTACAGGGAGATACAGTCTCACAATAGATAGAAAACACCTGAAACAGGTGATCAGCAGCTTCCTGATAAGTTCTCAGAAGTTGAGGAAGTGGGCTCAAATATACATTAAGAGGCAACATAATAGAGTTTGTGGTATATGACCTTCAGGAACTTTTTTTTATTTTTTTTATTTTTTTTACATTTTAGAAGAATTTTTTAGTAACTATGTTTTTAATTTTTTTATTGTTTTCTTTTATTTTTAAATCTTTTCTTTCCATAGGATTTTGGGGATTTGGTATTTCATTACATAAATTCTCTAGTGGTGATTTGTGAGATTTTGGTGCACCCATCACCAGAGCAGTAGACACTGAACTGAATTTGTAGTCTTTTATCCCTCACCCCCTTCACAACCTTTTCCCCAAGTCTATTTTATCATTCCTATACCTTTGCATCCTCATAGTTTAGCTCCCACTTACGAGTGAGAATATTCAGCGTTTGGTTTTCCATTCCTGAATTACTTCGCTTAGAATAATAGTCTCCAGTGTCTTCCAGGTTGCTGCTAATGCCATTAATTCATTCCTTTTATGGCTCAGTAGTATTCAATCATATATATACCACAATTTCTTTATCCACTCATTTGTAGTTTACATTCCCACCAGCGCTATAGACGTGTTCCCTTTTCACCACTTCCACATCAACATCTATGATTTTTATTTATTTATTTTTGAGATGGATGGAGTCTTGCTCTTTCACCCAGGTTGGAGTGCAGTGGCACGAACTTGGCTCACTGTAACTTCTGCCTCCCAGGTTCAAGCCGTTCTTCTGCCTCAGCCTCTGGAGTAGCTGAGATTACAGGCATGTGCCACCTCACCCAGGTAATTCTTTTGTATCTTTAGTAGAGACAGGGTTTCACCATGTTTCAGCATGTTGTACACGCTGGTGTCAAACTCCTGACCTTAAGTGATCCGCCCATCTTGGCCACCTTGGATTACAGGTGTAAGCCACTGTGCCTGTCCAACAACTATTATTTTTTCATTTTTTGATTATGAACATTCTTGCAGGAGTAAGGTGGTATCACATTGTGGTTTTCATTTGCATTTCCCTGATCGTTAGTGATATTGAGCATTTTTTCATGTTTTTTAGCCATTTGTATATCTTCTTTTGAGAATTGTTTATTCACATCCTTAGCCCACTTTTTCATGGGATTGTTTGTTTGCTAATTTGTTTGAGCTTCTTGTAGATTCTGGATATTGGTTATCTTTCAGATGTATAGATTGTGAAGATTTTCTTTCACTCTGTGGATATATGTTTACTCCGCTGACTGTTGCTTTGCTGTGCAGAAGCTCTTTAGTTTAATTCTCACCTATTTATTTTTGCTTTTGTTGCATTTGCTTTTGGGTTCTTGATCATAAACTTTTCGTCTAAGCCAATGTCCAGAAGGATATTTCCAATATCATCTTCTAGAATTTTCATAGTTTCAGGTCTTAGATTTAAGTCCTTGATTCATCTGGAGTTCATTTTTGTATAAGTTGATATCTAGTTTTATTCTCCTACTATCGGTTTGCCAA
>JAKFHT010003131.1:0-11147 GCA_023783455.1 Erythrocebus patas | reverse complement strand
GATATTTCCTTTCACCATAGCCTCTATGGGCTTCAAATATCACTTTGCCAATTCCACTAGAACAGCCTTAGCGAAGGCTTCTTGAAGGGAAAGAGGTAACTCTGTGAGGTGAATTAACAGAACACACAGCAGTTTCTCAGAAAGCTTCTTTGCAGTTTTGAACGGAAGATATTTTTTCACCATAGCCCTCACGGGCTTCCAAATATCACTTTGCCAATTCCACTAGAACAGCCTTAGCGAAAGGTTTCTTGAAGGAAAGATGTAACTCTGTGAGGTGAATTAACAGAACACACAGCAGTTTCTCAGAAAGCTTCTTCCAGTTTTGAAGCGGAAGATATTTCCTTTTTCACCATAGCCCTCACGGGCTTCCAAATGTCACTTTGCCAATTCCACAAGAACATCCTTAGCGAATGGGTTCTTGAAGGAAAGAGGTAACTCTGTGAGATGAATTAACAGAACACAGAGCAGTTTCTCTGAAAGCTTCTTTCCTGTTTTGAATGGAAGATATTTCCTTTTCACCATAGCCTCTATGGGCTTCCAAATATCTCTGTTCCATTCCACAAGAACAGCCTTAGCGAAGGCTTCTTGAAGGAAAGATGTAACTCTGTGAGATGAATTAACAGAACACAGAGCAGTTTCTCTGAAAGCTTCTTTCCAGTTTTGAACGGAAGATATTTCCTTTTTCACCGTAGCCCTCTATGGGCTTCCAAATATCACTTTGCCAATTCCACAAGAACAGCCTTAGCGAAAGGCTCCTTGAAGGGTAAGATGTAACTCTGTGAGATGAATTAACAGAACACAGAGCGGTTTCTCAGAAAGCTTCTTTCCAATTTTGAACGGAAGATATTTCCTTTTTCACCATAGCCCTATATGGGCTTTCAAATATCCCTTTGCCAATTCCACTAGAACAGCCTTAGCGAAAGGCTTCTTGAAGGGAAAGATGTAACTCTGTGAGATGAATTAACAGAACACAGAGCAGTTTCTCAGAAAGCTTCTTTCCAGTTTTGAACGGAAGATATTTCCTTTTTCACCATAGCCCTCTACGGGCTTCCAAATGTCACTTTGCCAATTACACAAGAACAGCCTTAGCGAAAGGCTTCTTGAAGGGAAAGATGTAACTCTGTGAGATGAATTAACAGAACACAGAGCAGTTTCTCAGAAAGCTTCTTTCCAGTTTTGAACGGAAGATATTTCCTTTTCACCATAGCCCTCTATGGGCTTCCAAATATCCCTGTGCCAATTCCACAAGAACAGCCTTAGCGAAAGGCTTCTTAAAGGGAAAGATGGAACTCTGTGAGATGAATTAACAGAACACAGAGCCGTTTCTCAGAAAGCTTCTTTCCAGTTTTGAACCGAAGATATTTCCTTTTTCACCATAGCCCTCTATGGGCTTCCAAATATCTCTGTTCCATTCCACAAGAACAGCCTTAGCGAAAGGCTTCTTGAAGGGAAAGATGTAACTCTGTGAGATGAATTAACAGAACACAGATTAGCTTCTCAGAAAGCTTCTTTCCTGTTTTGAATGGAAGATATTTCCTTTTTCACCATAGCCCTCTATGGGCTTCGAAATATCACTTTGCCAATTATAAAAGAACAGCCTTAGCGAAAGGCTTCTTGAAGGTAAAGATGTAACTCTGTGAGGTGAATTAAGAGAATACAGAGCAGTTTCTCAGAAAGCTTCTTTCCAGTTTTGAACGGAAGATATTTCCTTTTTAACCATAGCCCCCTAAGGGCTTCCAAATATCACTTTGCCAATTCCACAAGAACAGCCTTAGAGAAAGGCTTCTTGAAGGGAAAGATGTAACTCTGTGAGATGAATTAACAGAACACAGAGCAGTTTCTCAGAAAGCTTCTTTCCAGTTTTGAACGGAAGATATTTCCTTTTTCACCATAGCCCTCTATGGGCTTCCAAATATCCCTGTTCCATTCCACAAGAACAGCCTTAGCGAAAGGCTTCTTGAAGGGAAAGATGTAACTCTGTGAGATGAATTAAGAGAACACAGAGCAGTTTCTCAGAAAGCTTCTTTCCAGTTTTGAACGGAAGATATTTCCTTTTTCACCATAGCCCTCTATGGGCTTCCAAATATCCCTGTTCCATTCCACAAGAACAGCCTTAGCGAAAGGCTTCTTGAAGGGAAAGATGTAACTCTGTGAGATGAATTAACAGAACACGGAGCAGTTTCTCAGAAAGCTTCTTTGCAGTTTTGAACGGAAGATATTTCCTTTTTCACCATAGCCCTCTATGGGCTTCCAAATATCCCTTTGCCAATTCCACAAGAACAGCCTTAGCGAAAGGTTTCTTGAAGGGAAAGAGGTAACTCTGTGAGATGAATTAACAGAACACAGAGCCGTTTCTCAGAACGCTTCTTTCCAGTTTTGAACGGAAGATATTTCCTTTTTCAACATAGCCCTCTATGGGCTTCCAAATATCACTTTGCCAATTCCACAAGAACATCCTTAGCGAATGGGTTCTTGAAGGGAAAGATGTAACTCTGTGAGATGAATTAACAGAACACAGAGCAGTTTCTCAGAAAGCTTCTTTCCAGTTTTGACCGGAAGATACTTCCTTTTTCACCATAGCCCTCTATGGTCTTCCAAATATCACTTTGCCAATTCCACAAGAACAGCCTTAGCGAAAGGGTTCTTGAAGGGAAAGATGTAACTCTGTGAGATGAATTAACAGAACACAGAGCAGTTTCTCAGAAAGCTTCTTTCCAGTTTTTAGCGGAAGATATTTCCTTTTTCACCATAGCCCTCTATGGGCTTCCAAATATCCCTTAGCCAATTCCACAAGAACAGCTAAGCTAAAGGCTTCTTGAAGGGAAAGATGTAACTCTGTGAGATGAATTAACAGAACACAGAGCAGTTTCTCAGAATGCTTCTTTCCAGTTTTGAACGGAAGGTATTTCCTTTTTCACCGTAGCCCTCTGTGGGCTTCCAAATATCACTTTCCAATTCCACAAGAACAGCCTTAGCGAAGGGCTTCCTGAAGGGAAAGATGTAACTCTGTCAGATGAATTAACAGAACACAGAGCAGTTTCTCTGAAAGCTTCTTTCCAGTTTTGAACGGAAGATATTTCCTTTTTCACCGTAGCCCTCTATGGGCTTCCAAATATCACTTTGCCAATTCCACAAGAACAGCCTTAGCGAAAGGCTTCTTGAAGGGTAAGGTGTAACTCTGTGAGATGAATTAACAGAACACAGAGCGGTTTCTCAGAAAGCTTCTTTCCAATTTTGAACGGAAGATATTTCCTTTTTCACCATAGCCCTATAAGGGCTTTCAAATATCCCTTTGCCAATTCCACTAGAACAGCCTTAGCGAAAGGCTTCTTGAAGGGAAAGATGTAACTCTGTGAGATGAATTAACAGAACACAGAGCAGTTTCTCAGAAAGCTTCTTTCCAGTTTTGAACCTTTTTCACCATAGCCCTCTATGGGCTTCCAAATATCCCTGTTCCATTCCACAAGAACAGCCTGAGCGAAAAGGCTTCTTGAAGGGAAAGATGTAACTCTGTGAGATGAATTAACAGAACACAGAGCAGTTTCTCAGAAAGCTTCTTTCCAGTTTCGAACGGAAGTATTTCCTTCTACACCATAGCCCTATGGGCTTCCAAATATCACTTTGCCAATTCCACAAGTACAGCCTTAGCGAAAGGCTTCTTGAAGGAAAGATGTAACTCTGAGATGAATTAACAGAACACACAGCAGTTTCTCAGAAAGCTTCTTTCCAGTTCTGAATGGAAGATATTTTTTTCACCATAGCCCTCACGGGCTTCCAAATATCCCTGTGCCAATTCCACAAGAACAGCCTTAGCGAAAGGCTTCTTAAAGGGAAAGATGGAACTCTGAGAGATGAATTAACAGAACACAGAGCCGTTCCTCAGAAAGCTTCTTTCCAGTTTTGAACCGAAGATATTTCCTTTTTCACCATAGCCCTCTATGGGCTTCCAAATATCCCTGTTCCATTCCACAAGAACAGCCTTAGCGAAAGGCTTCTTGAAGGGAAAGATGTAACTCTGTGAGATGAATTAACGGAACACAGAGCAGTTTCTCAGAAAGCTTCTTTCCAATTTTGAACGGAAGATATTTCCTTTTTCACCATAGCCCTCTATGGGCTTCCAAATATCCCTTTGCCAATTCCACAAGAACAGCCTTAGCGAAAGGCTTCTTGAAGGGAAAGATGTAACTCTGTGAGATGAATTAACAGAACACAGAGCACTTTCTCAGAAAGATTCTTTCCAGTTTTGAACGGAAGATATTTCCTTTTTCACCATAGCCCTCTATGGGCTTCCAAATATCACTTTGCCAACTCCACAAGAACAGCCTTAGCGATAGGGTTTTTGAAGGGAAAGATGTAACTCTGTGAGATGAATTAACAGAACACAGAGCAGTTTCTCAGAAAGCTTCTTTCCAGTTTTGAACTGTAGATAGTTCCTTTTTCACTGTAGCCCTCTATGGGCTTCCAAATATCATTTTGCCAATTCCACAAGAACAGCCTTAGCGAAAGGCTCCTTGAAGGGTAAGATGTAACTCTGTGAGATGAATTAACAGAACACAGAGCAGTTTCTCAAAAAGCTCCTTTCCAGTTTTGAACGGAAGATATTTCCTTTTTCACCATAGCCCTCTATGGGCTTCCAAATGTCACTTTGCCAATTACACAAGAACAGCCTTAGCGAAAGACTTCTTGAAGGGAAAGATGTAACTCTGTGAGATGAATTAACAGAACACAGAGCAGTTTCTCAGAAAGCTTCTTTCCAGTTTTGAACGGAAGATATTTCCGTTTTCACCATAGCCCTCTATGGGCTTCCAAATATCCCTGTGCCAATTCCACAAGAACAGCCTTAGCGAAAGGCTTCTTAAAGGGAAAGATGGAACTCTGTGAGATGAATTAACAGAACACAGAGCCGTTTCTCAGAAAGCTTCTTTCCAGTTTTGAACCGAAGATATTTCCTTTTTCAACATAGCCCTCTATGGGCTTCCAAATATCTCTGTTCCATTCCACAAGAACAGCCTTAGCGAAAGGCTTCTTGAAGGGAAAGATGTAACTCTGTGAGATGAATTAACGGAACACAGAGCAGTTTCTCAGAAAGCTTCTTTCCAGTTTTGAACGGAAGATATTTCCTTTTTCACTGTAGCCCTCTATGGGCTTCCAAATATCCCTTTGAAAATTCCACAAGAACATCCTTAGCGAAAGGGTTCTTGAAGGGAAAGATGTAACTCTGTGAGATGAATTAACAGAACACAGAGCAGATTCTCAGAAAGCTTCTTTCCAGTTTTGACCGGAAGATACTTCCTTTTTCACCATAGCCCTCTATGTTCTTCCAAATATCACTTTGCCAATTCCACAAGAACAGCCTTAGCGAAAGGGTTCTTGAAGGGTAAGATGGAACTCTGTGAGATGAATTAACAGAACACAGAGCAGTTTCTCAGAAAGCTTCTTTCCAGTTTTGAACGGAAGATATTTCCTTTTTCACCTTAGCCCTCTACGGGCTTCCAAATGTCACTTTGCCAATTACACAAGAACAGCCTTAGCGAAAGGCTTCTTGAAGGGAAAGATGTAACTCTGTGAGATGAATTAACAGAACACAGAGCAGTTTCTCAGAAAGCTTCTTTCCAGTTTTGAACGGAAGATATTTCCTTTTTCAACATAGCCCTCTATGGGCTTCCAAATATCACTGTCCCAATTCCACAAGAACAGCCTTAGCGAAGGGCTTCTTGAAGGGAAAGATGTAACTCTGTGAAATGAATTAACAGAACACAGAGCCGTTTCTCAGAAAGCTTCTTTCCAGTTTTGAACGGAAGATATTTCCTTTTTCACCATAGCCCTCTATGGGCTTCGAAATATCACTTTGCCAATTATAAAAGAACAGCCTTAGCGAAAGGCTTCTTGAAGGTAAAGATGTAACTCTGTGAGGTGAATTAACAGAACACAGAGCAGTTTCTCAGAAAGCTTCTTTCCAGTTTTGAACGGAAGATATTTCCTTTTCACCATAGCCTCTAAGGGCTTCCAAATATCACTTTGCCAATTCCACAAGAACAGCCTTAGCGAAAGGCTTCTTGAAGGGAAAGATGTAACTCTGTGAGATGAATTAAGAGAACACAGAGCAGTTTCTCAGAAAGCTTCTTTCCAGTTTTGAACGGAAGATATTTCCTTTTTCACCATAGCCCTCTATGGGCTTCCAAATATCCCTGTTCCATTCCACAAGAACAGCCTTAGCGAAAGGCTTCTTGAAGGGAAAGATGTAACTCTGTCAGATGAATTAACAGAACACAGAGCAGTTTCTCTGAAAGTTTCTTTCCAGTTTTGAACGGAAGATATTTCCTTTTTCACCGTAGCCCTCTATGGGCTTCCAAATATCACTTTGCCAATTCCACAAGAACATCCTTAGCCAAAGGGTTCTTGAAGGGAAAGATGTAACTCTGTGAGATGAATTAACAGAACACAGAGCAGTTTCTCAGAAAGCTTCTTTCCAGTTTTGACCGGAAGATACTTCCTTTTTCACCATAGCCCTCTATGGGCTTCCAAATATCCCTTTGCCAATTCCACAATAACCGCCTTAGCGAAAGGCTTCTTGAAGGGAAAGAGGTAACTCTGTGAGATGAATTAACAGAACACAGAGCCGTTTCTCAGAACGCTTCTTTCCAGTTTTGAACGGAAGATATTTCCTTTTTCACCATAGCCCTCTATGGGCTTCCAAATATCACTTTGCCAATTCCACAAGAACATCCTTAGCGAAAGGGTTCTTGAAGGGAAAGATGTAACTCTGTGAGATGAATTAACAGAACACAGAGCAGTTTCTCAGAAAGCTTCTTTCCAGTTTTTAGCGGAAGATATTTCCTTTTTCACCATAGCCCTCTATGGGCTTCCAAATATCCCTTTGCCAATTCCACAAGAACAGCCTAAGCTAAAGGCTTCTTGAAGGGAAAGATGTAACTCTGTGAGATGAATTAACAGAACACAGAGCAGTTTCTCAGAAAGCTTCTTTCCAGTTTTGAACGGAAGGTATTTCCTTTTTCACCATAGCCCTCTATGGGCTTCCAAATATCACTTTCTAATTCCACAAGAACAGCCTTAGCGAAAGGCTTCCTGAAGGGAAAGATGTAACTCTGTCAGATGAATTAACAGAACACAGAGCAGTTTCTCTGAAAGCTTCTTTCCAGTTTTGAACGGAAGATATTTCCCTTTTCACCGCAGCCCTCTATGGGCTTCCAAATATCACTTTGCCAATTCCACAAGAACAGCCTTAGCGAAAGGCTCCTTGAAGGGTAAGATGTAACTCTGTGAGATGAATTAACAGAACACAGAGCCGTTTCTCAGAAAGCTTCTTTCCAGTTTTGAACGGAAGGTATTTCCTTTTTCACCATAGCCCCTATGGGCTTCAAATATCCCTTTGCCAATTCCACTAGAACAGCCTTAGCGAAAGGCTTCTTGAAGGGAAAGATGTAACTCTGTGAGATGAATTAACAGAACACAGAGCAGTTTCTCTGAAAGTTTCTTTCCAGTTTTGAACGGAAGATATTTCCTTTTCACCATAGCCCCTCACGGGCTTCCAAATGTCACTTTGCTAATTCCACAAGAACAGCCTTAGCCAAAGGCTTGAAGGAAAGATGTAACTCTGTGAGATGAATTAACAGAACACAGAGCAGTTTCTCAGAAAGCTTCTTTCCAGTTTTGAACGGAAGATATTTACTTTTTCACCATAGCCCTCTATGGGCTTCCAAATATCCCTGTTCCATTCCACAAGAACAGCCTGAGCGAAAGGCTTCTTGAAGGGAAAGATGTAACTCTGTGAGATGAATTAACAGAACACGGAGCAGTTTCTCAGAAAGCTTCTTTCCAGTTTTGAACGGAAGATATTTCCGTTTTCACCATAGCCCTCTATGGGCTTCCAAATATCACTTTGCCAATTCCACAAGAACAGCCTTAGCGAAAGGCTTCTTGAAGGGAAAGAGGTAACTCTGTGAGATGAATTAACAGAACACAGAGCCGTTTCTCAGAACGCTTCTTTCCAGTTTTGAACGGAAGATATTTCCTTTTTCACCATAGCCCTCTATGGGCTTCCAAATATCACTTTGCCAATTCCACAAGAACAGCCTTAGCGAAAGGGTTCCTGAAGGGAAAGATGTAACTCTGTGAGATGAATTAACAGAACACAGAGCAGTTTCTCAGAAAGCTTCTTTCCAGTTTCGAACGGAAGTATTTCCTTCTACACCATAGCCCTCTATGGGCTTCCAAATATCACTTTGCCAATTCCACAAGTACAGCCTTAGCGAAAGGCTTCTTGAAGGGAAAGATGTAACTCTGTGAGATGAATTAACAGAACACACAGCAGTTTCTCAGAAAGCTTCTTTCCAGTTCTGAATGGAAGATATTTCCTTTTTCACCATAGCCCTCTATGGGCTTCCAAATATCCCTGTGCCAATTCCACAAGAACAGCCTTAGCGAAAGGCTTCTTAAAGGGAAAGATGGAACTCTGAGAGATGAATTAACGGAACACAGAGCAGTTTCTCAGAAAGCTTCTTTCCAATTTTGAACGGAAGATATTTCCTTTTCACCATAGCCCTCTATGGGCTTCCAAATATCCTTTGCCAATTCCACAAGAACAGCCTTAGCGATAGGGTTTTTGAAGGGAAAGATGTAACTCTGTGAGATGAATTAACAGAACACAGAGCACTTTCTCAGAAAGATTCTTTCCAGTTTTGAACGGAAGAAGATATTTCCTTTTCACCATAGCCCTCTATGGGCTTCCAAATATCACTTTGCCAACTCCACAAGAACAGCCTTAGCGATAGGGTTTTTGAAGGGAAAGATGTAACTCTGTGAGATGAATTAACAGAACACAGAGCAGTTTCTCAGAAAGCTTCTTTCCAGTTTTGAACTGTAGATAGTTCCTTTTTCACTGTAGCCCTCTATGGGCTTCCAAATATCATTTTGCCAATTCCACAAGAACAGCCTTAGCGAAAGGCTCCTTGAAGGGAAAGATGTAACTCTGTCAGATGAATTAACAGAACACAGAGCAGTTTCTCTGAAAGTTTCTTTCCAGTTTTGAACGGAAGATATTTCCTTTTTCACCGTAGCCCTCTATGGGCTTCCAAATATCACTTTGCCAATTCCACAAGAACATCCTTAGCCAAAGGGTTCTTGAAGGGAAAGATGTAACTCTGTGAGATGAATTAACGGAACACAGAGCAGTTTCTCAGAAAGCTTCTTTCCAGTTTTGAACGGAAGATATTTCCTTTTTCACTGTAGCCCTCTATGGGCTTCCAAATATCCCTTTGAAAATTCCACAAGAACATCCTTAGCGAAAGGGTTCTTGAAGGGAAAGATGTAACTCTGTGAGATGAATTAACAGAACACAGAGCAGATTCTCAGAAAGCTTCTTTCCAGTTTTGACCGGAAGATACTTCCTTTTTCACCATAGCCCTCTATGTTCTTCCAAATATCACTTTGCCAATTCCACAAGAACAGCCTTAGCGAAAGGGTTCTTGAAGGGTAAGATGGAACTCTGTGAGATGAATTAAAAGAACACAGAGCAGTTTCTCAGAAAGCTTCTTTCCAGTTTTGAACGGAAGATATTTCCTTCACCTAGCCTCACGGGCTTCCAAATGTCACTTTGCTAATTACACAAGAACAGCCTTAGCGAAAGGCTTTGAAGGAAAGATGTAACTCTGTGAGATGAATTAACAGAACACAGAGCAGTATCTCAGAAAGCTTCTTTCCAGTTTTGAACGGAAGATATTTCCTTTTTCAACATAGCCCTCTATGGGCTTCCAAATATCACTGTGCCAATTCCACAAGAACAGCCTTAGCGAAGGGCTTCTTGAAGGGAAAGATGTAACTCTGTGAAATGAATTAACAGAACACAGAGTTTCTCAGAAAGCTTCTTCCAGTTTTGAACGGAAGATATTTCCTTTTTCACCATAGCCCTCTATGGGCTTCGAAATATCACTTTGCCAATTATAAAAGAACAGCCTTAGTGAAAGGCTTCTTGAAGGTAAAGATGTAACTCTGTGAGGTGAATTAACAGAACACAGAGCAGTTTCTCAGAAAGCTTCTTTCCAGTTTTGAACGGAAGATATTTCTTTTTTAACCATAGCCCTATGGGCTTCCAAATATCACTTTGCCAATTCCACAAGAACAGCCTTAGCGAAAGGCTTCTTGAAGGAAAGATGTAACCTCTGTGAGATGAATTAAGAGAACACAGAGCAGTTTCTCAGAAAGCTTCTTTCCAATTTTTGAACGGAAGATATTTCTTTTTCACCATAGCCCTCTATGGGCTTCCAAATATCCCTGTTCCATTCCACAAGAACAGCCTTAGCGAAAGGCTTCTGAAGGAAAGATGTAACTCTGTCAGATGAATTAACAGAACACAGAGCAGTTTCTCTGAAAGTTTCTTTCCAGTTTTGAACGGAAGATATTTCCTTTTTCACGTAGCCTCTATGGGCTTCCAAATATCACTTTGATTCCACAAGAACATCCTTAGCGAAAGGGTTCTTGAAGGAAAGATGTAACTCTGTGAGATGAATTAACAGAACACAGAGCAGTTTCTCAGAAAGTTTCTTTCCAGTTTTGACCGGAAGATACTTCCTTTTTCACCATAGCCCTCTATGGGCTTCCAAATATCCCTTGCCAATTCCACAATAACCGCCTTTAGCTAAAGGCTTCTGAAGGAAAGAGGTAACTCTGTGAGATGAATTAACAGAACACAGAGCCGTTTCTCAGAACGCTTCTTTCCAGTTTTGAACGAAGATATTTCCTTTTCACCATAGACCTCTATGGGCTTCCAAATATCACTTGCCAATTCTACAAGAACATCCTTATGAAAAGGGTTCTTGAAGGAAAGATGTAACTCTGTGAGATGAATTAACAGAACACAGAGCAGTTTCTCAGAAAGCTTCTTTCCAGTTTTTAGCGGAAGATATTTCTTTTTCACCATAGCCCTCTATGGGCTTCCAAATATCCTTTGCCAATTCCACAAGAACAGCCTAAGCTAAAGGCTTCTTGAAGGAAAGATGTAACTCTGTGAGATGAATTAACAGAACACAGTTTCTCAGAAAGCTTCTTTCCAGTTTTGAACGGAAGGTATTTCCTTTTTCACCATAGCCCTATGGGCTTCCAAATATCACTTTCTAATTCCACAAGAACAG
>JAKFHT010003130.1:0-11148 GCA_023783455.1 Erythrocebus patas | reverse complement strand
ATGGGCTTCCAAATATCCCTTGCCAATTCCACAAGAACAGCCTTAGCGAAGGCTTCTTGAAGGAAAGATGTAACTCTGTGAGATGAATTAACAGAACACAGAGCAGTTTCTCAGAAAGCTTCTTCCAGTTTTGAACGGAAGATATTTCCTTTTTCACCATAGCCCTCTATGGGCTTCCAAATATCCCTTTGCCAATTCCACAAGAACAGCCTCTATAGCCCTCTATGGGCTTCCAAATATCCCTTTGCCAATTCCACAAGAACAGCCTTAGCGAAAGGCTTCTTGAAGGGAAAGATGTAACTCTGTGAGATGAATTAACAGAACACAAATCAGTTCTTCAGAAAGCTTCTTTCCAGTTTTGAACGGAAGATATTTCCTATTTCACCATAGCCCTCTATGGGATTCCAAATATCCCTTTGACAATTCCACAAGAACAGCCTTAGCGAAAGGCTTCTTGAAGGGAATGATGTAACTCTGAGAGATGAATTAACAGAACACAGAGCAGTTTCTCAGAAAGCTTCTTTCCAGTTTTGAACGGAAGATATTTCCTATTTCACCATAGCCCTCTATGGGATTCCAAATATCCCTTTGACAATTCCACAAGAACAGCCTTAGCGAAAGGCTTCTTGAAGGGAATGATGTAACTCTGAGAGATGAATTAACAGAACACAGAGCAGTTTCTCAGAAAGCTTCTTTCCAGTTTTGAACGGAAGATATTTCCTATTTCACCATAGCCCTCAATGGGCTTCCAAATATCCCTTTGCCAATTCCACAAGAACAGCCTTAGCGAAAGGCTTCTTGAAGGGAAAGATGTAACTCTGTGAGATGAATTAACAGAACACAGAGTAGTTTCTCAGAAAGCTTGTTTCCAGTTTTCTACGGAAGATATTTCCTTTTTCACTGTAGCCTTCTATGGGCTTCCAAATATCCCTGTGCCAATTCCACAACAACAGCCTTAGCGAAAGGCTTCTTGAAGGGAAAGATGTAACTCTGTGAGATGAATTAACAGAACACAGAGCAGTTTATCAGAAAGCTTCTTTCCAGTTTTGAACGGAAGATATTTCCTTTTTCACTATAGCCTCTATGGGCTTCCAAATATCCTTTGCCAATTCCACAAGAACAGCCTTAGCGAAAGGCTTCTTGAAGGGAAAGATGTAACTCTGTGAGATGAATTAACAGAACACAGAGCAGTTTCTCAGAAAGATTCTTTCCAGTTTTGAACGGAAGATATTTCCTTTTTCACTATAGCCCTCTATGGGCTTCCAAATATCCCTTTGCCAATTCCACAAGAACAGCCTTAGCGAAAGGCTTCTTGAAGGGAAGATGTAACTCTGTGAGATGAATTAACAGAACACAGAGCAGTTTATCAGAAAGCTTCTTTCCAGTTTTGAACGGAAGCTATTTCCTTTTTCACCGTAGCCTTCTATGGGCTTCCAAATATCCCTTTGCCAATTCCACAAGAACAGCCTTAGCGAAAGGCTTCTTGAAGGGAAAGATGTAACTCTGTGAGATGAATTAACAGAACACAGAGCAGTTTCTCAGAAAGCTTCTTTCCAGTTTTGAACGGAAGATATTTCCTTTTTCACTATAGCCCTCTATGGGCTTCCAAATATCCCTTTGCCAATTCCACAAGAACAGCCTTAGCGAAAGGCTTCTTGAAGGGAAAGATGTAACTCTGTGAGATGAATTAACAGAACACAGATCAGTTCTTCAGAAAGCTTCTTTCCAGTTTTGAACGGAAGATACTTCCTTTTTCACCATAGCCCTCTACGGGCTTCAAATATCCCTTTGCCAATTCCACAGGAACAGCCTTAGCGAAAGGCTTCTTGAAGGGAAAGATGTAACTCTGTGAGATGAATTAACAGAACACAGAGCAGTTTCTCAGAAAGCTTCTTTCCAGTTTTGAACGGAAGATATTTCCTTTTTCACTACAGCCCTGTATGGGTTTCCATATATCCCTTTGTCAATTCCACAAGAACAGCCTTAGCGATAGGCTTCTTGAAGGGAAAGATGTAACTCTGTGAGATGAATTAACAGAACACAGAGCAGTTTCTCAGAAAGCTTCTTTCCAGTTTTGAACGGAAGATAATTCCTTTTTCACCATAGCCCTCTATGGGCTTCCAAATATCCCTTTGCCAATTCCACAAGAACAGCCTTATCGAAAGGCTTCTTGAAGGGAAAGATGTAACTCTGTGAGATGAATTAACAGAACACAGAGAAGTTTCTCAGAAAGCTTCTTTCCAGTTTTGAACGGAAGATATTTCCTTTTTCACTATAGCCCTCTATGGGCTTCCAAATATCCCTTTGCCAATTCCACAAGAACAGCCTTAGCGAAAGGCTTCTTGAAGGGAAAGATGTAACTCTGTGAGATGAATTAACAGAACACAGAGTAGGTTCTCAGAAAGCTTGTTTCCAGTTTTCTACGGAAGATATTTCCTTTTTCACCGTAGCCTTCTATGGGCTTCCAAATATCCCTTTGCCAATTCCACAAGAACAGCCTTAGCGAAAGGCTTCTTGAAGGGAAAGATGTAACTCTGTGAGATGAATTAACGGAACACAGAGCAGTTTATCAGAAAGCTTCTTTCCAGTTTTGAACGGAAGATATTTCCTTTTTACTATAGCCGTCTATGGGCTTCCAAATATCCCTTTGCCAATTCCACAAGAACAGCCTTAGCGAAAGGCTTCTTGAAGGGAAAGATGTAACTCTGTGCGATGAATTAACAGAACACAGAGCAGTTTCTCAGAAAGCTTCTTTCCAGTTTTGAACGGAAGATATTTCCTTTTTCACCATAGCCCTCTATGGGCTTCCAAATATCCCTTTGCCAATTCCACAAGAACAGCCTTAGCGAAAGGCTTCTTGAAGGGAAAGACGTAACTCTGTGAGGTGAATTAAGAGAACACAGAGCAGATTTACACAAAGCTTCTTTCCAGTTTTGAACGGAAGATATTTCCTTTTTCACCATAGCCCTCTATGGGCTTCCAAATATCCCTTTGACAATTCCACCAGAACAGCCTTAGCGAAAGGCTTCTTGAAGGGAAAGATGTAACTCTGTGAGATGAATTAACAGAACACAGAGCAGTTTCTCAAGCTTCTTTCCAGTTTTGAGCGGAAGATATTTCCTTTTTCACCATAGCCCTCTATGGGCTTCCAAATATCCTTTGCCAACTCCACAAGAACAGCCTTAGCGAAAGGCTTCTTGAAGGAAAGATGTAACTCTGTGAGATGAATTAACAGAACACAGAGCAGTTTCTCAAGCTTCTTTCCAGTTTTGAACGGAAGATATTTCCTTTTTCACTATAGCCCTCTATGGGCTTCCAAATATCCCTTTGCCAATTCCACAAGAACAGCCTTAGCGAAAGGCTTCTTGAAGGGAAAGATGTAACTCTGTGAGATGAATTAACAGAACACAGAGCAGTTTCTCAGAAAGCTTCTTTCCAGTTTTGAACGCAAGATATTTCCTTTTTCACCATAGCCCTCTACGGGCTTCCAAATATCCCTTTGCCAATTCCACAAGAACAGCCTTAGCGAAAGGCTTCTTGAAGGGAAAGATGCAACTCTGTGAGATGAATTAACAGAACGCAGAGCAGTTTCTCAGAAAGCTTCTTTCCAGTTTTTAACGGAAGATATTTCCTTTTTCACTATAGCCCTCTATGGGCTTCCAAATATCCCTTTGCCAATTAAACAAGAACAGCCATAGCGAAAGGCTTCTTGAAGGGAAAGATGTAACTCTGTGAGATGAATTAACAGAACACAGATCAGTTCTTCAGAAAGCTTCTTTCCAGTTTTGAACGGAAGATATTTCCTTTTTCACTATAGCCCTCAATGGGCTTCCAAATATCTCTTTGCCAATTCCACAAGAACAGCCTTAGCGAAAGGCTTCTTGAAAGGAAAGATGTAACTCTGTGAGATGAATTAACAGAACTCAGAGTAGTTTCTCAGAAAGCTTCTTTCCAGTATTGTACGGAAGATATTTCCTTTTTCAACATAGCCCTCTATGGGCTTCCAAATATCCCTTTGCCAATTCCACAAGAACAGCCTTAGCGAAAACTTCTTGAAGGAAAGATGTAACTCTGTGAGATGAATTAACAGAACACAGATCAGTTCTTCAGAAAGCTTCTTTCCAGTTTTGACCGGAAGATATTTCTTATTTCACCATAGCCCTCTATGGGCTTCCAAATATCCCTTTGACAATTCCACAAGAACAGCCTTAGCGAAAGGCTTCTTGAAGGGAATGATGTAACTCTGAGAGATGAATTAACAGAACACAGAGCAGTTTCTCAGAAAGCTTCTTTCCAGTTTTGAACGGAAGATATTTCCTTTTTCACCATAGCCTTCTATGGGCTTCCAAATATCCCTTTGCCAATTCTACAAGAACAGCCTTAGCGAAAGGCTTCTTGAAGGGAAAGATGTAACTCTGTGACATGAATTAACAGAACACAGAGCAGTTTCTCAGAAAGCTTCTTTCCAGTTTTGAACGGAAGATATTTCCTATTTCACCGTAGCCCTCTATGGGCTTCCAAATATCCCTTTGCCAACTCCACAAGAACAGCCTTAGCGAAAGGCTTCTTGAAGGGAATGATGTAACTCTGTGAGATGAATTAACAGAACAAAGATCAGTTATTCAGAAAGCTTCTTTCCAGTTTTGAACAGAAGATATTTCCTTTTTCACCATAGCCCTCTATGGGCTTCCAAATATCTCTTTTCAAATTCCACAAGAACAGCCTTAGCGAAAGGCTTCTTGAAGGGAAAGATGTAACTCTGTGAGATGAATTAACAGAACACAGAGTAGTTTCTCAGAAAGCTTCTTTCCAGTTTTGTACGGAAGATATTTCCTTTTTCACCGTAGCCTTCTATGGGCTTCCAAATATCCCTTTGCCAATTCCACAAGAACAGCCTTAGCGAAAGGCTTCTTGAAGGGAAAGATGTAACTCCGTGGGATGAATTAACAGAACACAGAGCAGTTTCTCAGAAAGCTTCTTTCCAGTTTTGAACGGAAGATATTTCCTTTTTCACTATAGCCCTCTATGGGCTTCCAAATATCCCTTTGCCAATTCCACAAGAACAGCCTTAGCGAAAGGCTTCTTGAAGGGAAAGACGTAACTCTGTGAGCTGAATTAAGAGAACACAGAGCAGATTTACACAAAGCTTCTTTCCAGTTTTGAACGGAAGCTATTTCCTTTTTCACCATAGCCCTCTATGGGCTTCCAAATATCTCTTTTCAAATTCCACAAGAACAGCCTTAGCGAAAGGCTTTTGAAGGGAAAGATGTAACTCTTTGAGATGAATTAACAGAACACAGAGTAGTTTCTCAGAAAGCTTCTTTCCAGTTTTGTACGGAAGATATTTCCTTTTTCACCGTAGCCTTCTATGGGCTTCCAAATATCCCTTTGCCAATTCCACAAGAACAGCCTTAGCGAAAGGCTTCTTGAAGGGAAAGATGTAACTCCGTGGGATGAATTAACAGAACACAGAGCAGTTTCTCAGAAAGCTTCTTTCCAGTTTTGAACGGAAGATATTTCCTTTTCACTATAGCCCTCTATGGGCTTCCAAATATCCTTTGCTAATTCCACAAGAACAGCCTTAGCGAAAGGCTTTTGAAGGAAAGACGTAACTCTGTGAGCTGAATTAAGAGAACACAGAGCAGATTTACACAAAGCTTCTTTCCAGTTTTGAACGGAAGCTATTTCCTTTTTCACCATAGCCCTCTATGGGCTTCCAAATATCCCTTTGCCAATTCCACAAGAACAGCCTTAGCGAAAGGCTTCTTTAAGGGAAAGATGTAACTCTGTGAGATGAATTAACAGAACACAGAGCAGTTTCTCAGAAAGCTTCTTTCCAGTTTTGAACGGAAGATATTTTTCACCATAGCCCTCTATGGGCTTCCAAATATCCTTTGCTAATTCCACAAGAACAGCCTTAGCGAAAGGCTTCTTGAAGGGAAAGATGTAACTCTGTGAGATGAATTAACAGAACACAGAGCAGTTTCTCAGAAAGCTTCTTTCCAGTTTTGAACGGAAGATATTTCCTTTTTCACTACAGCCCTGTATGGGTTTCCATATATCCCTTTGTCAATTCCACAAGAACAGCCTTAGCGAAAGGCTTCTTGAAGGGAAAGATGTAACTCTGTGAGATGAATTAACAGAACACAGAGCAGTTTCTCAGAAAGCTTCTTTCCAGTTTTGAACGGAAGATAATTCCTTTTTCACCATAGCCCTCTAAGGGCTTCCAAATATCCCTTGCTAATTCCACAAGAACAGCCTTATCGAAAGGCTTCTTGAAGGAAAGATGTAACTCTGTGAGATGAATTAACAGAACACAGAGAAGTTTCTCAGAAAGCTTTTTCCAGTTTTGAACGGAAGATATTTCCTTTTCACTATAGCCCTCTATGGGCTTCCAAATATCCCTTGCTAATTCCACAAGAACAGCCTTAGCGAAAGGCTTCTTGAAGGAAAGATGTAACTCTGTGAGATGAATTAACGGAACACAGAGCAGTTTATCAGAAAGCTTCTTTCCAGTTTTGAACGGAAGATATTTCCTTTTTACTATAGCCGTCTATGGGCTTCCAAATATCCCTTTGCCAATTCCACAAGAACAGCCTTAGCGAAAGGCTTCTTGAAGGGAAAGATGTAACTCTGTGCGATGAATTAACAGAACACAGAGCAGTTTCTCAGAAAGCTTCTTTCCAGTTTTGAACGGAAGATATTTCCTTTTTCACCATAGGCCTCTATGGGCTTCCAAATATCCCTTTGCCAATTCCACAAGAACAGCCTTAGCGAAAGGCTTCTTGAAGGGAAAGACGTAACTCTGTGAGGTGAATTAAGAGAACACAGAGCAGATTTACACAAAGCTTCTTTCCAGTTTTGAACGGAAGATATTTCCTTTTTCACCATAGCCCTCTATGGGCTTCCAAATATCCCTTTGACAATTCCACAAGAACAGCCTTAGCGAAAGGCTTCTTGAAGGGAAAGATGTAACTCTGTGAGATGAATTAACAGAACACAGAGCAGTTTCTCAGAAAGCTTCTTTCCAGTTTTTAACGGAAGATATTTCCTTTTTCACCATAGCCCTCTATGGGCTTCCAAATATCCCTTTGCCAACTCCACAAGAACAGCCTTAGCGAAAGGCTTCTTGAAGGGAAAGATGCAACTCTGTGAGATGAATTAACAGAACGCAGAGCAGTTTCTCAGAAAGCTTCTTTCCAGTTTTTAACGGAAGATATTTCCTTTTTGACTATAGCCCTCTATGGGCTTCCAAATATCCCTTTGCCAATTAAACAAGAACAGCCATAGCGAAAGGCTTCTTGAAGGGAAAGATGTAACTCTGAGAGATGAATTAACAGAACACAGATCAGTTCTTCAGAACGCTTCTTTCCAGTTTTGAACGGAAGATATTTCCTTTTTCACTATAGCCCTCAATGGGCTTCCAAATATCTCTTTGCCAATTCCACAAGAACAGCCTTAGCGAAAGGCTTCTTGAAAGGAAAGATGTAACTCTGTGAGATGAATTAACAGAACTCAGAGTAGTTTCTCAGAAAGCTTCTTTCCAGTTTTGTACGGAAGATATTTCCTTTTTCAACATAGCCCTCTATGGGCTTCCAAATATCCCTTGCGAATTCCACAAGAACAGCCTTAGCCATAGGCTTCTTGAAGGGAAAGATGTAACTCTGTGAGATGAATTAACAGAACACAGATCAGTTCTTCAGAAAGCTTCTTTCCAGTTTTGACCGGAAGATATTTCTTATTTCACCATAGCCCTCTATGGGCTTCCAAATATCCCTTTGACAATTCCACAAGAACAGCCTTAGCGAAAGGCTTCTTGAAGGGAATGATGTAACTCTGAGAGATGAATTAACAGAACACAGAGCAGTTTCTCAGAAAGCTTCTTTCCAGTTTTGAACGGAAGATATTTCCTTTTTCACCATAGCCTTCTATGGGCTTCCAAATATCCCTTTGCCAATTCTACAAGAACAGCCTTAGCTAAAGGCTTCTTGAAGGGAAAGATGTAACTCTGTGACATGAATTAACAGAACACAGAGCAGTTTCTCAGAAAGCTTCTTTCCAGTTTTGAACGGAAGATATTTCCTTTTTCACTATAGCCCTCTATGAGCTTCCAAATATCCCTTTGCCAATTCCACAAGAACAGCCTTAGCGAAAGGCTTCTTGAAGGGAAAGATGTAACTCTGTGAGATGAATTAACAGAACACAGATCAGTTCTTCAGAAATCTTCTTTCCAGTTTTGAACGGAAGATAATTCCTTTTTCACCATAGCCCTCTATGGGCTTCCAAATATCCCTTTGCCAATTCCACAAGAACAGCCTTAGCGAAAGGCTTTTTTTTTTTTTTTTTTTTTTTTTGAGGCGGAGTCTCGCTCTGTCGCCCAGGCTGGAGTGCAGTGGCCAGATCTCAGCTCACTGCAAGCTCCGCCTCCCGGGTTTACGCCATTCTCCTGCCTCAACCTCCCGAGTAGCTGGGACTACAGGCGCCCGCCACCGCGCCCAGCTAGTTTTTTGTATTTTTTAGTAGAGACGGGGTTTCACTGTGTTAGCCAGGATGGTCTCGATCTCCTGACCTCGTGATCCGCCCGTCTCGGCCTCCCAAAGTGCTGGGATTACAGGCTTGAGCCACCGCGCCCGGCCGCGAAAGGCTTCTTGATGGGAAAGATGTAACTCTGTGAGATGAATTAACAGAACACAGAGCAGTTTCTCAGAAAGCTTCTTTCCAGTTTTCAACGGAAGGTCTTTCCTTTTTCAACATAGAACTCTATGGGCTTCCAAATATCCCTTTGCCAACTCCACAAGAACAGCCTTAGCGAAAGGCTTCTTGTAGGGAAAGATGTAACTCTGTGAGATGAATTAACAGAGCACAGAGCAGTTTCTCAGAAAGCCTCTTTCCAGTTTTGAACGGAAGATATTTCCTTTTTCACCATAGCCCTCTATGGGCTTCCAAATATCCCTTTGCCAATTCCACAAGAACAGCCTTAGCGATAGGCTTCTTGAAGGGAAAGATGTAACTCTGTGAGATGAATTAACAGAACACAGAGCAGTTTCTCAGAAAGCTTCTTTCCAGTTTTGAACGGAAGATATTTCCTTTTTCACCATAGCCCTCTATGGGCTTCCAAATATCCCTTTGCCAATTCCACAAGAACAGCCTTAGCGAAAGGCTTCTTGAAGGGAAAGATGTAACTCTGTGAGATGAATTAACAGAACACAGAGAAGTTTCCCAGAAAGCTTCTTTCCAGTTTTGAACGGAAGATATTTCCTTTTTCACTATAGCCCTCTATGGGCTTCCAAATATCCCTTTGCCAATTCCACAAGAACAGCCTTAGCGAAAGGCTTCTTGAAGGGAAAGATGTAACTCTGTGAGATGAATTAACAGAACACAGAGTAGGTTCTCAGAAAGCTTGTTTCCAGTTTTCTACGGAAGATATTTCCTTTTTCACCGTAGCCTTCAATGGGCTCCAAATATCCCTTTGCCAATTCCACAAGAACAGCCTTAGCGAAAGGCTTCTTGAAGGGAAAGACGTAACTCTGTGAGGTGAATTAAGAGAACACAGAGCAGATTTACACAAAGCTTCTTTCCAGTTTTGAACGGAAGATATTTCCTTTTTCACCATAGCCCTCTATGGGCTTCCAAATATCCCTTTGACAATTCCACAAGAACAGCCTTAGCGAAAGGCTTCTTGAAGGAAAAGATGTAACTCTGTGAGATGAATTAACAGAACACAGAGCAGTTTCTCAGAAAGCTTCTTTCCAGTTTTGAACGGAAGATATTTCCTTTTTCACCATAGCCCTCTATGGGCTTCCAAATATCCCTTTGCCAATTCCACAAGAACAGCCTTAGCGAAGGCTTCTTGAAGGAAAGATGTAACTCTGTGAGATGAATTAACAGAACACAGAGCAGTTTCTCAAAAGCTTCTTTCCAGTTTTGAACGGAAGATATTTCCTTTTTCACCATAGCCCTCTATGGGCTTCCAAATATCCTTTGCCAACTCCACAAGAACAGCCTTAGCGAAAGGCTTCTTGAAGGAAAGATGTAACTCTGTGAGATGAATTAACAGAGCACAGAGCAGTTTCTCAAGCTTCTTTCCAGTTTTGACGGAAGATATTTCCTTTTTCACCATAGAACTCTATGGGCTTCCAAATATCCCTTTGCTAATTCCACAAGAACAGCCTTAGCGAAGGCTTCTTGAAGGAAAGATGTAACTCTGTGAGATGAATTAACAGAACACAGAGCAGTTTCTCAGAAAGCTTCTTTCCAGTTTTGAGCGGAAGATATTTCCTTTTTCACCGTAGCCTTCTATGGGCTTCAAAATATCCTTTGCCAATTCCACAAGAACAGCCTTAGCGAAAGGCTTCTTGAAGGGAAAGATGTAACTCTGTGAGATGAATTAACAGAACACAGAGCAGTTTCTCAGAAAGCTTCTTTCCAGTTTTGAACGGAAGATATTTCCTTTTTCACCATAGCCCTCTATGGGCTTCCAAATATCCCTTTGCCTACTCCGCAAGAACAGCCTTAGCGAAAGGCTTCTTGAGAGGGAAAGATGTAACTCTGTGAGATGAATTAACAGAGCACAGAGCAGTTTCTCAGAAAGCTTCTTTCCAGTTTTGAACGGAAGATATTTCCTTTTTCACCATAGCCCTCTATGGGCTTCCAAATATCCCTTTGCCAACTCCACAAGAACAGCCTTAGCGAAAGGCTTCTTGAAGGGAAAGATGTAACTCTGTGAGATGAATAAACAGAACACAGAGCAGTTTCTCAGAAAGCTTCTTTCCAGTTTTGTTCGGAAGATATTTCCTCTTTCACCGTAGCCTTCTATGGGCTTCCAAATATCCCTTTGCCAATTCCACAAGAACAGCCTTAGCGAAAGGCTTCTTGAAGGGAAAGACATAACTCTGTGAGATGAATTCAGAGAACACAGAGCAGATTTTCACAAAGCTTCTTTCCAGTTTTGAACGGAAGATATTTCCTTTTTCACCATAGCCCTCTATGGGCTTCCAAATATCCCTTTGCCAATTCCACAAGAACAGCCTTAGCGAGAGGCTTCTTGAAGGGAAAGATGTAACTCTGTGAGATGAATTAACAGAACACAGAGCAGTTTCTCAGAAAGCTTTTTTCCCAGTTTTGAACGGAAGATATTTCCTTTTCACC
>JAKFHT010003129.1:0-11154 GCA_023783455.1 Erythrocebus patas | reverse complement strand
CAAAGCAGTTTCTCAGAAAGCTTCTTTCTAGTTTTTATCTGAGGATATTTCCTTTTCACCATAGCCCTATGGGCTTCCAAAAAAGGTGTAACTGTGAGATGAATTCACATCACAAAGCAGTTTCTCAGAAAGCTTTCTAGGTTTATCTAAGGACATTTCCTTTTTCACTATAGGCCTCAATGCCTTCTGAAATATCACTTTACGTTTTCCATGAAAACTGTTAGCAAACTGCTTCATTGAGAGAAAGGTGTAATTCTGTGAGATGAATTCACACGTCACAAAGAAGTTTCTCAGAAAGCTTCTTTCTAGTTTTTATCTGAGGATATTTCCTTTTTCACCATAGGCCTCAAAGTGCTCCCAAATATCACTTTGCAGATTCCATGAAAACAGTGTTAGCAAACTGCTTCATGAAGAGAAATGTGTAACTATGTGCGTTGAATTCACACGTCACAAAGAAGTTTCTCAGAAAGCTTCTTTGTCGTTTTTATTTGAGGATATTTCCTTTGTCATCGTAGGCTTCAATGCAATCCAAAGTATCCCTTCTGAGATTCTCCAAAAGCAGTGGTAACAGACTGCTCCTTGAAGTGACATTTTAACTCTCTGAGATGAATTCACACATCATAAAGCAGTTTCTCAGAAAGCTTCTTTCTACTTTTTATCTGAGGATATTTTTTCACCATAGGCTTCAATGATCCAAAATATCCTCACAGATTCCCCAGACAGTGGTAAAACTGCTCCATGAAGAATTGTAACTCTGTGAGATGAATTCACACCAAAAGCAGTTTCTCAGAAAGTTTCTTTCTGGTTTTATCTGAGGATATTTTCACACCATAGTCTCGCGCTCCCAAATATCACTTTGCAGATTCCATGAAACAATGTTAGCAAACTGCTTCATGAAGAAAATGTAACTCTGTGATGAATTACACACAAAAGCAGTTTCTCAGAAAGCTTCTTTCTAGTTTTTATCTGAGGATATTTCCTTTTCACATAGGCTCAATGCTATCCAAAATATCCTTCAGATTCCCAAAACAATGTAGCACTGCTCATGAAACAAAAGTGTAACTCTGTGAGATGAATTCAGATACAAAAGCAGTTTCAGAAAGCTTTCTAGTTTTTATCTGAGGATATTTTTGTCACTAGATTTCAATGCATCCAAAATATCCTTCAGATTCCAAAAACAATGGTAGAACTGCTCATGAAGAAAGTAACTCTGTGAGATGAATTCACATCAGAAAGCAGTTTCTCAGAAAGCTTCTTCTAGTTTTTATCTGAGGATACTTTTCACCATAGTCAATGCTTCCAAACATCACTTTCAGATTCCACAAAACAGTGTTAGCAAACTGCTCATTGAGAGAAACATATAACTCAGATGAATTCATCACAAAGAAGTTTCTCAGAAAGCTTCTTCTAGTTTTTATCTGAGGAGATATTTGTCAAATAGCTCTCCCAAGAAATATCCACAGATTTCAAAAACAGTGTTAGCAAACTGATCAATGAAAGAAAGGTAACTCTCTGAGAGTCACACATCAAAGAAGTTTCTCAGAGTTTTCTGAGAAGATATTTCCTTTTCATCATAGGCTCAATGCGATCAAATATCCTTCAGATTCCAAAACAATGTAACACTGCTCATGAAAAGAGAGTGTAACTCTGTGAGATGAATTCAGAAATCAGTTTCTCAGAAAGCTTCTTTAGTTTTATCTGAAGATATTTTTCACCAGAGTCAATGTGCTCCCAAATATCACTTCAAATTCCAAGAACAGTGTTAGCAAACTGCTTCATGAGAGAAATTAACTCTGTGAGATGAACACACATCATAAGTTTCTCAGAAAGTTTCTTTCAGTTTTATCTGAGATATTTCTTTGATAGTTGTATCCAATTGCATCCCATTCCCCCAAACAGTGGCAGACTGCTCATGAAGAAATTTTAACTCTGGATGAATTCAACATTACAAAGTTTCTAGAAAGCTTCTTTCTAGTTTTAGATATTTCCTTTTTCACCATTGCCTCAATCTCCCAAATATTACTTTCAGATTCCACGAAACAGTGTTAGAACCTTCAAGAAATGTAACTCTGTGAGATGAATTCATCAAAAGCAGTTTCTAGAAAGCTTATATATTTCCTTTTTCAACATATCAATGATCAAATATCTTGGATTCCACAGAAATGAAGCAAACTCCACAAAAGAGTGTAACTGAGATGAATTCACATAAGCACTCAGAAAGTTTCTTCCAGTTTTTATCTGAGGATATTTCTCAATAGGATCAAAACATCAGCCCACAAAAACAGTGCTAGCAAACACCCATGAAAGGTGTAACTGAAATGAATTCACACATCACAAAGCAGTTTCTCAGCTTCTTCTGGTTTTATCTGATATTTCCTTTGTCTAGAGTCTTCAATGATCCAATTCTCAGATTCCACAAAACAGTATCAAAAACGAAAGAAGTAACTCTGTGAGATGAATTCACATACAGCAGTTTCTGAAAGCTTCTTTTTTCTTGAGGAATTTCTTCATCACCATCCCATCTCAGCTCAGAAATGTCTGAGGATTTACTGTAAGATGAATGCTCCATGGTGAATAATCACAAGCTTCCCAGTTTTTATCTGATATATCCTTTGTCCAGAGTCCAAAGCGATCCAAATATCACTTCATTCCAGAACAGGAACAGCTCATAAGTTTTCTGAGAGGATGTCACACATAAAAGCAGTTTCAGAAAGCTTCTTTCTGGTTTTATCTGAGATATTTCCACCATTCTATCCCAAATATCATTTCTCAAAACAAGCAATCATGAAGAAGAAATGTAACTCTGTGAGATGAATTCACACATCACAGAACTTTCTCAGAAAGCTTCTTTCTGTTTTATCTGAGGATATTTCTTGTAAGTTCAATGCATCAAAAATATCCCTTCTCAGATAAACAGTGTAGCAGACTGCCCATGAAAGAAATTTAACTGAGATGAATTCACATAAAAGCAGTTTCTCAGAAAGCCTTTCTAGTTTTATCTGAGGATATTTTTTTCACCATAGCCTCAATGTGTTCCCAAATATTTGAAGATTCCACAAAAACAAAACTTTCATTTAAAGAAAAATCTGTGAGTGAATTCACAGATCACAGAAGTTTCTTTTTAGTTTTTATCTGAGGATATTTCCTGTCAATACCTCAAGATCCAAATATCCAAAATTTGAAACAGATAAGATCCATGAAAGAAGTAACAAGAAATGCACACAAAAGCAGTTTCTGAAAGCTTCTTTCAGTTTTATCTGAGGATATTTCCTTTTTCAACATCTGAAAAGTATTCAAATATTACTTTGTAGATTCACAAAACAGCAAACTGCCAAGAGAAGAAAACTGTGAGATGAATCACAGCAGTTTCTCAGAAAGCTTCTAGTTTTATCTGAGGATATTTCCTTTTCACCATAGGCCTGAATGTGCTCCTGAATGTCCCTTCATGGATCTGTCCATGACAGAGTTCCAAACAGAAAGAAAGTTTTAACTATGTGAGAAACATATCACAAAGCAGTTTCAGAAAGCTTCTTCCAGTTTTGTCTGAGGATATTTCACCAGCATCCATGGTGAATGTCCCTTTTTTCTGATCAATCCATGAGAAGGTATCAGAGTGGAATGCACACGTCACAAATCCTGAAAGTTTCTATCCAGTATCTGAAGATATTTTCACAGAAGCTTCACATTTTGACTAAAGAAAACAGTAGTTGTTGATCATGCACAGAGCAGTTTTTCTGAGATATTCTTTCAGCATATTCTAAGAGGTTCAAATGTCCTCTGTCACAGAAGCAGTGATTAAACTGCTCAATCCAAGGAAAATGACACATCACAAAGTGTTCAGAAGTTTCTCCACTTTTCCTTTTGCTCACCACAGGCCTCTGGCCACTATATCCTCAAAAGACAGAGTTTCCAAACAAAGAATTTTGATGAAAAGTTTCAATTTTCTTCTGAAGATATTTCACTTTTCCATTATCAAAATTCTTTTGAGAAACAGTTTCAAATTGTCTCAAAAAGAGTATAACTGTGAGTGACATAAAAGCAGTGAAAGCTTTCCAGTTTTTATCTGAAGATATTTTTCATCAGAGAATCGTGTTATATCCTCCAGATGAAAAGTAAAAGCTTTATCTCTATGAGAATACATAAAAAAAGTTTCTCAGAAACTTCTTTCCAGTTTATCAAGGATATTTTCTTTCATAGTCCTGAATGTAATTCCAATATTCAGATCCACAAAGTTTCAATAAAGAAAGCTTAACTCTGTGAGATGACAAACAGAAAGCAAAGCTTCTTCAGTTTCTGAAGATCCTTTTCACCATAGTCCTGAATGTGCCTCAATGTCCCTTCAGATCCATCCATGACAGTTTCCCCAATGTAAAGAAAGTTTATCTGTGAGATGAATACATATCACAGCAGTTTCAGAAAGCTTCTTTCCAGTTTTGTCTGAGGATATTTTCACCATAGGCCCAATATGCCAAATATCTCTTGGATTTTTCCAGTTTCATGCTGTATGAACAAAGGTATAACACTGTGATGAATGCACATCAGAAAAGCAGTTTCTCAGAAAGCTTCTCCAGTTTCTATCTGAACATTTCCTTTTTTCACGCCCATATCCTTTGCATAAAAAACAGTGTTAGAAACTGCTATAAAAGAAGCTTAACTGAGCAGAGAATTCAGGACATGAGCAGTTTCTTTTCCTTCTGGTATCTGAGGATATTTCTTTTCTCCATATTGCCCAAATATTCCCAAATTGTGAACAGTGATTTCAAACTGTTCAATCCAAAGAATGAACTATGAGATGAATACATCAGCAGTTTCTCAGAAAGCTTCTTCCAGTTTTCATGAAGACAATTTCCTTGTTACAGGCCTCACCCACTATATCTCTCAGATTCCTCAAAGACAGAGTTTCCAAAAATGTAGTGTTTTAACTCTGTGAAATGAATACACATCAGAGCAGTTTCAGAAACTTCTTTCTCTGGTTTTATCTGAAGATATTTTCACTTTTCCCATTCTTCAATGTGCTCAAATATCCTTTGGTTTTTACAGAACAGTGTTCAAACACTGCTTATGAAAAAGAGATATAACTCTGAGTGAATGCACATCAAAAGCAGTTTCTCAGAAAGCTTCTTCCAGTTTTTATCTGAAGATATTTCCTTTTCACCATAGGCAAGAATGTTCCTGAATATCCTTGATCCTCCATGATGAGTCCCTGCATAATGAAAGAAAGCTTTATCTATGTGAGATGAATAAACATCAAAAGCAGTTTCACAGAAACTTCTTTCCAGTTTTTATCTGAAGATATTTCCTTTCACCATAGTCCTGAATGCTCCAATACCCTTTCAGATCCATCCATGAAAAGTTTCAAGCTGTGAAAGTAAAGAAAGCTATCGATGTGAGATGAATAAACAGAGCAGTTCACAGAAAGCTTCTTTCCAGTTTTTATCTGAAGATGTTTTTTCACCATAGTCCTGAATGTGCTCCTCAATGTCCCTTAAGATCCATCCATGACAGTTTCAAACTGCAATGGAAAGCTTTATCTATGTGAGATGAATACACATATCACAGAGCAGTTTCACAGAAAGCTTCTTCCAGTTTTGTCTGAGGCTATTTCCTTTTCACCATAGCGCCAATATGCCCCAAATATCTGCAGTTTTCCAAAAGGGTTTCTTGTATGAAAAAGCTATAACTGTGATGGAATGCACACACATCAGAAAGCAGTTTCAGAAAGCTTCTCCAGTTTCTATCTGAACATATTTTCACCATAAGCCTCAAAGCGCTCCCGATTTGCACCATAAAGTGTTAGAAACTGCTCATAAAAGAGAAGCTTAAATGAGAAGAGAATTCACAGGACACATAGCAGTTTCACAGAAAGCTTCTGGTTTTATCTGAGATATTCTTTCTCCATGTAAGAGCTCCCAAATGTCCCTTCAAATTCCACAGAACAGTGATTTCAAACTGTTCAATCCAAAGAATGATTTAACTCTATGAGATGAATACACATCAAAAGCAGTTGTTCAGAAAGCTTCTCCAGTTTTTATCTGAAGATATTCCTTTTCACCAGGCCTCCCCACTTAGTATCTCTTGCAGATTCTCAAAGACAGACCAAACTGCATGTAGAAGCTTTAACTCTAAAATGAATGCACACATCAGAGAGCATTTTTGGAAAGCTTCTTCAGTTTTATTTGAGGATATTCACTTTTCACAGTCTTCAATGCGAATATCACTTTTCGGTTTTCAGAACAGGTGTTCAAACTCAATGAGAAAGAGGTTTAACTCAGTGGAATGCACACATCACAAAGCAGTTTCTCAGAAAGCTTCTCTGTTTTTATCTGAGATTTTTTTTCATAGTCCTGAATGTGCTCCTGAATATCCCTTCAGTTTATCCATGACAGAGTTTCAAACTGTAAAAAGAAAAGCTTTATCTATGTGAGATGAATAAACATACAAAAGCAGTTCTCAGAAAGTTTCTTTCCAGTTTTTATCTGAAGATATTTCCTTTTCACCATAGGCCTGAATGTGCTCAATATTCCCTTCAGATCCGTCCATGACAGTGTTTCCAAACTGTAATGTAAAGAAAGTTTTATCTATGTGAGATGAATACATATCACAGAGCAGTTTCACAGAAAGCTTCTTCCAGTTTTGTCTGAGGCTATTTCCTTTTCACCATAGATGTCAATATGCTCCGAATATCCTTGCTTTTTCTCCAAAAGGAGTCAATGCTCTATGAGAAGAGAGGTAAACACCTGTGAGTGGAATGCACACACAGTTCTTGAAAGCTTCTCCAGTTTCTATCTGAACATATTTCCTTTTCACCAAGCCTAAAAGTGTCCCGAATATCCCTTCACAGCTAAACATAAACAGTGTTAGAAAACTGCTCAATGAAGAGCTAACTGAGCGAGAGGAATTCACACACAAAGCAGTTTCACAGAAAGCTTCTTGTTTTTATCTGAGGATATTTTCTCCATATTCTAAGATGTCCCAAATATCCTCCTCAGATTCCACAGAAACAGTGATTTCAAACTGCAATGAAAGAATGTTTAACTCTATGAGATGAATACACATCACACAAAGCAGTTGCTCAGAAAGCTTCTCTCAGTTTTCATCTGAAGATATTTCCTGCTCACCAGCCTCTGGTGCCACTTAATATCCTTCACAAATTTCAAGACAGAGTTTCAAAAGAAGAGTAAGGTTTAACTCTGTGAAATGAATGGACATAGCAGAGCACTTCTTTCTGGTTTTTTATATTCACTTTTTCACAGTCTTTAATGCATTCCAAATATCATTTTTTTGGTTTTACAGAACAGTGTTCAAACACTGCCTTATGAGAAAGGTATAACTCTGAGTGGAATGCACACATAAAAGCAGTTTCAGAAAGCTTCTTCCAGTTTTTATCTGAAGATTTCCTTTTCCCATAAGCCTGAATGTGCTCCCAAATATCCTTCAATCCGTCCATGAGAGTTTCAGCAAATATAAAAAGTTTTATCTATGTGAGATGAATAAACAAATAAAAAGCAGTTTCACAGAAAGCTTCTTCCAGTTTTTATCTGAGATATTTCCTTTCATAGTCCTATCAATATCCCTTTTTCCTTCATGACAGAGTTTCCTCAAATGTGAAGTTTATCTATGGAGATGAATACACATATCACAAAGAGTTTCACAGAAATGGTTTCAGAGAAAGGTATAACACTGAGTGGAATGCCCATCAAAGCAGTTCCTCAGAAAGCTTCTCTCCAGTTTTATCTGAGATTTACTTTTCATAAGCCTCAAAGCGTTCTGAATATCTTGCATGAAATATAAACAGTGAGAAAGCTTCAATGAAAAGAGAAGCTTCTGAGTAAGAAGAATTCACTTGATAAAGCAGTTTCACAGTGATTTCAAACTGCTAAATCCAAAAATGATTTAACTCTGAGATGAATTCACATCACAAAGCAGTTGCTCAGAAAACTTCTCTCCAGTTTTCAACGGAAGACATTTCCTCACAACACTTCTGGTGCTTTAATATCCTTCACAGATTCCAAAGACAGAGTTTCCAAACTGGGCAATGTAGAGTAAACTTTAACTCTGAAATGAATGCACATATCAGAAAGCAGTTTGGAAAGCTTCTTCTGGTTTTATTTGAGGATATTTCACTTTTCCATAGTCTTCAATGCTCCAAAATTTCATTTTCTGTTATACAGGAATAATCCTTATGATCATGGTAGCTTTTTCTCCAAAAGGATTCCCAATCTATGAGAAGAAAGTATAACTCTGTGAGTGAATGCACATCACAGCAGCTCCTCAGAAAGCTTCTCTCCAGTTTCTATCTGAAGTTATTTCCTTTTTCACTATAAGCCTCAAAGCTCCTGAATATCCTTAGCTGACTAAACTAAAACAGTGTTAGAAACTGCTCAATGAAATGAATGAGCAGTTTCACAGAAAGCTTTCTTCTGTTTTTATCTGAGGTATTTCTTTTCAGCATATTCTAAGCATTCCAAATATCCTTTCAGATTCCACAGAAACAGTGATTTCAAACTGCTCAATCCAAAGAATGATTTAACTCTATGATGAAGCACACATCACAAAGCAGTTGCTCAGAAAGCTTCCAGTTTTCATCTGAAGATATTTCCTTGCTCACCACAGGCCTCTGCCACTTAATATCCCTTCAGATTCCTCAAAGACAGACTTTCCAAACTGGAAATGTAGAGTAAGCTTTAACTCTGAAATGAATGTACATCAGAGCAGGAATGCTTCTGGGTTTTATTTCAGGATATTTCACTTTTGCCATAGTCAAATGCATCCAAATATCACTTTTAGTTTTACAGGAAGAGTTCAAACACTGCCTTATGAGAAGAAAGGTATAACTCCTGAGTGGAATGCACACATCACACATCACAGCAGTTTCTCAGAAAGCTTCTCCAGTTTTTATCTGATATATTTTTCACATAGGCCTGAATGTGATCCCTATCCTTCACAGATCCATCCATGATGGAGTTTCAAGCTGAATATAAAGAAAACTTTATCTATGTGAGATGAATAAACATAGCAAAAGCAGATTCACAGAAGCTTCTTCCAGTTTTTATCTGAAGATATTTCCTTTTCACCATATTCCTGAATGTGCTCAATGTCCTTCGGATCCGTCCATGACAGAGTTTCCAAGCTGCTTAATGTAAAGAAAGCTTTATCTATGTGAGATGAATACACATATCACAGAGCAGTTTCACAGAAAGCTTCTTTCCAGTTTCTGTCTGAGGCTATTTCCCTTCTCACCATAGACATCAACATACTTCTGAATATAATTTTTTACGTTTTTCTCTGAAAGGGCTTCCTCGATGCTGTATGAGAAGAGAGGTATAACTCTGTCAGTGGAATGCACACATCACAAAACAGTTCCTCGGAAAGCTTGTCTCCAGTTTCTATCTGAACATATTTCCTTTTTCACCGTAAGCCTCAAAGTGCTCCTGAATATCCCTTCGCACGCTAAACATAAACAGTGTTAGAAAACTGCTCAATGAAAAGAGAAGCTTAACTGAGTGAAAGGAATTCATGCGACACATAGCCGTTTCACAGAAAGCTTCCTTCTGGTTTTTATGTGAGGATATTTCTTTCTCCATATTGTAAAGAGTATTGCCAAATGTCCTTCCTCAGATTCCACAGAAACAGTGATTTCAAACTGCTTAATCCAAAGAATGATTTAACTCTATGATGAATACATACACATCAAAAGCAGTTGCTCAGAAAGCTTCTCTCAGTTTTCAATGGAAGACATTTCCTGCTCACCATAGGCCTCTGCCACTTAATATCCTTCAGATTCTCAAATACAGAGTTTCCAAACTGGGAAATGTAGTGTAAGCTTTAACTCTGTGAAGTGAATGCACATTGTCAGAGATTAGTTTCTAGGAACGCTTCTTTCTGGGATTTATTTGAGGATATTTCACTTTTCTCCATAGTCCTATATGCGATCTGAAATATCACTTTTTTGGTTTTTCAGGAAGAGTATTCAAACACTGCCTTATGAGAAAAGAGGTATAAATCCCTAACTGGAATGCACACATCACAAAGCAGTTTCTCAGAAAGTTTCTCTCCTGTTTTTAACTGAAGATATTTCCTTTTTCACCATAGTCCTGAAGGTGCTCCAGAATGTAACTTGGCGGATCCATCCATGACAGTGTTTCCAAGCTACATAATGTAAAGAAAACTTAATCTATGTGAGATGAATAAACATAGCAAAAAGAAGATTCACAGAAAGCTTCTTTCCAGTTTTTATATGAAGATATTTCATTTACACCATAGTCCTGAATGTGCTCCCCAATGTCCTTTTGCGGATGCTTGCATGACGACAATTCCAAACTGCATAACTTAAAGAAAGCTTTACTATGTGAGATGAATACACATAGCACAGAGTAGTTTCACAGAAAGTTTCTTTCCAGTTTCTGTCTCAGGCTATTACCCTTTTCACCATAGCTGTTAATGTGCCCCTGAATATATCTTGGTATCCTTTTCTTCAAAAGGGTTTCCCTGACACTGTATGAGAAAAGAGGTATAACACTGTGAGTGGAATGCACACGTCACAAAACAGTGCCTCGGAAATCTCTCCAGTTTCGGTCTGACCATATTTCCTTTTTCACCGTAAGCCTCAAAGTGCTCCAAATATCTCTTAGGAGACTAATCTAAAAGTGTAAGAATACTGCTCAATGAAAACAGAAGCTTAGCTGTACGAACGGAATTCACACAACATAGAGCAGTTTTACAGAGTGCCTCCTTCTCGTTTTTATCTGAGGGTCTTTCCTTTCCAGCATGTTCTTAAGAGCATTTCCAAATGTCCTTTCTCAGGTTCCACAGAAACAGTGATTTCAGCCTACTCAAACCAAAGAATGATTTAACCCTATGAGATGAATACACACATCACAGAGCAGTTGCTCACAAAGATTCCAGTTTTCAACAGAAGACATTTCCTTGCTCAATACAGGTCTCCGGGCACACTTACTACCACTTCGTAGATTCTGGAAAGACAGAGTTTCCCAACTGGGCAATTTAGTGTGAGCTTTAACTCTTTGAAATGAATGCACGTATCAGAGAGCAGTTTCTTGGAACACTTCTTTCTGGGTTGTATTTGAGGATATTTCACTTTTTGCCCTAGTCTTAAATGCGCTCCAAAATATCACTTTTTTGGTTTTACAGAAC
>JAKFHT010003128.1:0-11167 GCA_023783455.1 Erythrocebus patas | reverse complement strand
CAAAGGATATTTGGAAGCCCATACCAAGGCAGGTACTTCATTTGGGAGGTGACCCAGAGGGACATCTGAGAGGCCTGCCTGTCCCTGAGGGATGAAGCCGCTGGCCTTCACACGCTGCTCCAGCCTCCATCAGTTCCTTCCTACCTGCAAAACTGCCTGCTTTTATGTTGCCATCATTGGAGATGTGTTAGGGACTTCGTATGGAGCGACCCCATAGGACGAGCAGATCGTGGAAAGGTGGGAACCAGGGCTGGGAGGGTGGTGACCATGGCCAAAATGAGAACCGTGTTGGGCTGGGAGGTCCATCTTCTGTCTAAAGTGTTTTTTAAAAGAAAACTGTCTCAGGAGCATGAGAGGGCAGGCCACAGATGGGGAGAACGTATCTGTAAAAGACTCATCTGATAAAGGCTGTTATCCAAACCGTGCAAGGAACTCTCAAAATGCAACAAGAAAATGAACAACCTGATTAAAAATTGACCAAAGACCTGGACAGATATACCCCAACAAAGAAGATACACAGATGGCAAATCTACACGTGGAAAGATGGCCCGCGTCTTATGTCGAAGGGCGAGGCGCCACTGCGCACCCAGCAGCCTGGTCAATACTGGAACTCAGACACCATCTCGTGCTTGTGGGTGTGGGCATCAGGACCCTCACTCATTGCTGGGGAAAGTGGGGCAGCTGCGGCGGGAGGCAGCGTGGCAGTTTTCTGTGGAATTAAGCACTCCGACTGCAGAAGCAATCACGGTCCTGCACGTTTACTCAGAGGAGCTGAAAGTTTACTTCCGTGCAGAAATGTGCACACAGATGTTGACAGCAGCTTTATTTATAATTGCCAAAACTAGAAAGGAACCAAGATGCGCTCCAGTAGGTGAATGGATAAACTGTGTTATGTCAAAACTGGGATATTATTCAGCACTAAAAGAACTGGACCACTAAGCCATGAAAAGACACGGATCTTGAACGCATGTTGCTAAGTGAGCCTCAATCTGGAAAGGCTGCCTGCTGTCTGAGTCCAACCACAGGACAGTGTGGAAAAGGCAAAGCTGTGGAGACAGTGAAATGGTCAGCAGCTGCCAGGGGTTGGGGAAGGAGGGATGAATGGGAGGAGCATAGGGGATGTGTAGGGTGGGAAGCCACTCGGTGGGGCTTTCGAGGGGATCCATGCCGTTCCACATCTCTGAAACCCACAGAGTGAGCAGCAGCAGGCCAAGCTCTCGTGTGAGCTGTGGACTCGGTGGTGGTGCCGTGTTGATGCGGGTCTGTCGATCGTACAGACGTGCTGGTCCGGTAGGGGCAGGAGAATGATGGAAGCTTTGCCTGTGCTGGGGAAGGAGATATGTGAGGACTCAGTACTTTCCTCCTGATTTTGCTATGAACTGAAAACTGCTTTTAAAAACATGTCTTGAAAAGGCAAACAAAGTGCTAGCCAGATAGCATCTGTGTGAAGGTGTGGCCTGTGTTCTACTCTCAGGATTTCCCTGTTAGAATACACATATCTAAATTATTCAGAAGTTAAACCTTTGCATTAAGTAACTCACTACAAAGTTAATTACAGCATCAGCTTGAGCACTGCCAGGATAGCCAGGATCCTGTATACTGACCAGCTTCTCTAGGAGTCAGGCTTTGGGGGGCAGAGAGGAAGTGAGATCTGTAAGCCTGTGGCAGGGAGCCGGCAGGGATGATTTTTTTTTCTTACATCAGTTTTCCTTATCACTGTGACCTTCATAGACTTGGGGAGTCAGGAGTCCCCACTCTTGGGCACCTCAGAAACCAAAGGCTGCTCCTAATCCTCATGCTCCAGATGCAGCAGGGGGAGGTACCTGGGTTGTTGGGTGCAGTTCCTTATTTGCTACTCAGTGGAATTGGCCCACAGCATTTCTGGTTGTTTTTAAGAGCTGATGCTTGAGCTGCTTAAAATCGCATATGGATATTGATTTACCTGTAAAAGTTAAGAATGGAATTTGAGCTCAAAGATTTGTGAAATTGCTCAGTTTGTGTACTGATATATACATTACATTTGTGGAAACATCTAAAAGTCCAGGATTTATATTAAACACTTCTTGATTTTTGTAATATCTACCTGTCATATTTCCATTTGATTAATAGATGTCAGGGCTTAAATTTTGAGTGCCTGAATTCACTGAATTTAGAACTTCTTACATCAAATGTAATTGAACTGAATGTAGCCAACAGTGCATGCTTTTGTAAGTATTGATTAAAAAATATATAAAAACACATATTCATGAACATGCAGATGGGGGCAACATCTTTGTTTTCTGAGAAGACAAATTTTTAAAAAGCCTAAGGGGTCTTATAACTTTTTAGTTTCCAACTTATTTGCCCTAAAGTTGAAAGTTTGGCAGCAGCAGATTGACAGCAGCAGAAGAGGAGATCCTGCGCCAGCGCAGGCTTTGGGAGCAGCGGGGTGAGTGCCGGAAGGAGCTGGCTGGAGGCAGAGCAGGGAGGTGCTCAGGCAGGCCAGGATGGCCTCAGGGCACGCTCAGCCAGTGAGAAAGGGTTCACATTTCCTGGAGAGCCCTTGTCTCTGCCCACGGAAAACCAGACTCCTTCCAACTGGGATGTGCATCTTATATAAAAGTTGTTACTCCCAGAAAGGAAGCCAGTGGATATAGAATTTTTTTGTATGCAGAAATTACTTTACATTTGTTTCTAACTTTATCCTTTTCTTCCCTCGTCTTAGTGTCTAGTAACTTTCTGCAGGTAACACGCACATCTTAGGAGAGAGCTGTATTTCAGTTGCTGTTGACTCTGATGTGACTTTGTGGTGTCTGAGGTTCTGCCCAGAGCGTGGCGCTCTCTGCTGAGTGTTGCCTGTTGAAGGCCCGTGTGGAAACTTTCCCTGTAAGCTCGTCGACCCCAGAGTCTTGGTTCAGAAACCTTTGGACTCGCTGAGACTTCACACAGCCTTCTAAATTTTCTTTTCATTTTAGTGTTCCCCATTCATTGAGATGTTTTCCAGAATGTAAGTAAGCTGCTGAATGCAGGGTGGGGGGTGCCCTCCGTTGGCCCTGGGGAGAAGCATCGCTGTTTCTCCGGATGGAGCTTCCCGCCCGCCATGGCGTGCTCCAAGATGGAGCGGGTTCTTTGGCAGAAGTAACCATCAAAGGCCCACCTCTCAGCGGGAGGGTGGCTGTGGGTATGCGACCTCACGGCCATGCCGGCCCCTTCCCATCAATGGCACCAAGGAGAGGAGCAGGGGGAGGCCTGGGATATGTGCTTCCGAGACTGTGTCATCCGTTTGTAACTAGACATGCAGAGAAAGTGTTGGAGATAAGCAGGACACAGTGTCTGTCCCTAATGAGCGCAGGCGTGCCCTTGAGAGGGTCAGGTTTCTGTGCGGTTGATCCAGACTCAGCCTGGCTGTGGCAGTGCAGGTGACTGCTGGGCTGTGGCAAGGCTGCACCCATTGTCCATCTGAAATGGCCCCATTCCCAGGCTCGCTGTGCCAGCTGGGTGCCCAGGCCTGACTTCCTGCCAGGACGGAGGCCCCATGTATGTGGGGGACGGGGGAGGTGGGGGTCCTGCTTTATTGCCGTATCCAATGCCACACAGGGTCAGCACTCAGGAAACATGTGCTATGTGGGTCAGCGATTGAGTTCAGAAACCTGGAAAACTCAGCAGTGCGGGCTTCGGGCATGACCCGTCCAGCTCTCGGGCTCTTTCTCTGAATTTCTTTCCATGACATCCTCCTCATCCCAAGGACCCCTGTCCCAGCGTGACTATTGGCAACTTCAGAGCTTCCTCTGCCTCCCCTCCCAGGCCCTGGTGTGGCTGGGGCAGCTAGTGGCTGTGCAGACCCCACAACCAGTAGATCGTTGGTGCCAACGGCTTGGGCCTGGGTTACCTGAGCCAAGGACCCCAGTGCACGGCTGGATCAAAAGGCCTTGGGTTGCAGAGAGGGTGGTTGGATATTGAAGGACAATCTGCAAAGGAGAAGGGGAAATGGGTGTGCTGGATGGGCAACTGGAGAAGTCTGCAGAGCCTGGGACCCGTGCAGTTGCAGAGCTGGCATGGGGAACCTGGTGACACGGCCACCGTGCAAGTGGGCAAAGTCAAAGGCTTCAGACCGACATGGAGGGGCTGGTCTAAAACGATCCTCCTTTTCCTTTAATCCTAGCGACTGCTGGCTTACTGGGTGGGGGAATGAGATCTGTGGTGGCGGCAGGAGAGACAGGGATTTCAATTAAACCCCTCTTTCTGGGAGAGGGGAGTAGCCGTCTCCGTAGAACGGTGAAGCATTGTCATCTCAGGCAGCTCAGGCTGCTGTAACGAAACGCCATTGACTGAGTGGCTTATGAACAACAGGAATTTCTCACAGTTCTAGAGGCTGGAAGGCGGGATCAGGTGCCACATGGTGGGTTCTGTGCGGGCCGCTTCCTGGTTCATGCACACCTTCTCTGACCCAGACACAGTGGGAGGGTGACGGATTTGTTGGGCTCCTTTCTGAGGCACAAACCCCATTCATGGGGCTCCAGCCTCGAACTCATCACCTCCCAAAGACCACCTGACAGCATCGCATTGAGGGTGAGGATTTCAACCTGTGTTTTGGGGGACAGGCAGGTAGTTCCTAACCATCACTCTCTTTGTGTATTTCTGACTCAACATTGAGTCTGCATTCGGCTCTCCGCGAGACAGAGCCTGTAAGCATGTCCACATCGGGGGCAAGGGAGCTGCCAGGGGTGCGAGAACGGGGTTTCAATGTCAGTCGGAGCTGCTTTCCTGGCACATGTACTCATAAGCTATCCTGGCAACATTTGCTCTTCACGAAGAGTCGATCAGGCAGTGGGGGCAGCGGGCGGTGTTGCCGGAAGCTTGGAACTGATGGGCAGCAGAGAAGGGGCAGAGGCCACGACCTTGGGGGTTCAGCAGTGCCAGGTGTCTGCCCTGTGTAGGCCTCACACCTGTGACTGTGCAGGGACTGAGCCGACCGGGGCTTGCTGGCCAGTGTGGCTCTCATGCAGATGATTATCGGGTGTGCTTTATGTAATGTTCCCTCAACCCCATGCCCACCCCACCAGTTTCTGTGCCTAGCAGAAATCATGCTGCATCTCCTTGATAGGAAGCACTGAGTTGCCTATCGAGGTGTAGGAATAGCACGATTTGGCTCAAGTCAAAATACTTTGCAGTGAAGATGCATGGAAGAGGATTCTAGGCTTCCATTTGACGTTTTAGACTGCCTGAGTGTTACAGGACTGTCTTGCCTGTTAAAAAGCACCAGATGGGAAAGGCTACTGGTTAATAAAGGAGACTTTTTACATTAGCACAGAGAGGGTGGCTTTTGAGACAAATTCAGTGTAACGAGGTGTGTTTGTGAGTCAAAGGGACCATCTCTCTGCTGGCGACATACATGTTTTCTGGTATTGGTTTTGTTCTGAAAAGGATGAGTGGCATTCGGTAGAGTCATTCCAAAATTCACCTGGAAGGCGTCCACATGGTACCTTGTTTTCTCCTGACATTCTGGGCACCACGAGGAATTATTCCTGTCTTCAGCACTAGCAGGAGACTTTTCCTGAACACCCGCCTCCTCTTTGGCATTGTGGGTGTGAAGGGGTCAGAGTGACCCTGTCTTCATGGAGCTTTCAGACACCACGGGACAGTGTGGCATGAGTGTCAGGCTCGGTGGGACAGAGGCTTTCCCAGAAAGCAGCTGTGGATTCCAGATCGCCTCGACCCCTCCTCCCTCTGTTCCTCCACATCATAGAGAACGGTGAAGCATTGTCATCTCAGGCAGCTCAGGCTGCTGTAACGAAACGCCATTGACTGAGTGGCTTATGAACAACAGGAATTTCTCACAGTTCTAGAGGCTGGAAGGCGGGATCAGGGTGCCACATGGGTGGGTTCTGGTGCGGGCCGCTTCCTGGTTCATGCACACCTTCTCTCTGACCCAGACACAGTGGGAGGGTGACGGATTTGCTGGGCTCCTTTCTGAGGCACAAACCCCATTCATGGGGCTCCAGCCTCGGGAACTCATCACCTCCCAAAGACCACCTGACAGCATCGCATTGAGGGTGAGGATTTCAACCTGTGTTTTGGGGGACAGGCAGGTAGTTCCTAACCATCACTCTCTTTGTGTATTTCTGACTCAACATTGAGTCTGCATTCGGCTCTCGAGACAGAGCCTGTAAGCATGTCCACATCGGGGGCAAGGGAGCTGCCAGGGGTGCGAGAACGGGGTTTCAATGTCAGTCGGAGCTGCTTTCCTGGCACATGTACTCATAAGCTATCCTGGCAACATTTGCTCTTCACGAAGAGTCGATCAGGCAGTGGGGGCAGCGGGCGGTGTTGCCGGAAGCTTGGAACTGATGGGCAGCAGAGAAGGGGCAGAGGCCACGACCTTGGGGGTTCAGCAGTGCCAGGTGTCTGCCCTGTGTAGGCCTCACACCTGTGACTGTGCAGGGACTGAGCCGACCGGGGCTTGCTGGCCAGTGTGGCTCTCATGCAGATGATTATCGGGGTGTGCTTTCTATGTAATGTTCCCTCAACCCCATGCCCACCCCACCAGTTTCTGTGCCTAGCAGAAATCATGCTGCATCTCCTTGATAGGAAGCACTGAGTTGCCTATCGAGGTGTAGGAATAGCACGATTTGGCTCAAGTCAAAATACTTTGCAGTGAAGATGCATGGAAGAGGATTCTAGGCTTCCATTTGACGTTTTAGACTGCCTGAGTGTTACAGGACTGTCTTGCCTGTTAAAAGCACCAGATGGGAAAGGCTACTGGTTAATAAAGGAGACTTTTACATTAGCACAGAGAGGGTGGCTTTTGAGACAAATTCAGTGTAACGTGTGTGTTTGTGAGCCGTCAAAGGGACCATCTCTGCTGGCGACACATGTTTTCTGGTATTGGTTTTGTTCTGAAAAAGGATGAGTGGCATTCGGTAGAGTCATTCCAAAATTCACCTGGAAGGCGTCCACATGGTACCTTGTTTTCTCCTGACATTCTGGGCACCACGAGGAATTATTCCTGTCTTCAGCACTAGCAGGAGACTTTTCCTGAACACCCGCTCCTCTTTGGCATTGTGGGTGTGAAGGGGTCAGAGTGACCCTGTCTTCATGGAGCTTTCAGACACCACGGGGACAGTGTGGCATGAGTGTCAGGCTCGGGTGGGACAGAGGCTTTCCCCAGAAAGCAGCTGTGGATTCCAGATCGGCCCTCGACCCCTCCTCCCTCTGTTCCTCCACATCATATCTGAATTAAGGCTGTTCTATCATAGCGGGGATGTCATGTTAACTGGAAGTGTGCTTTTGTTCTGGGCAGCAAATAAATTAATGGTATGTTTGCCAAGGACAGCGAGATTTGATTTGATGAATCCAGTGGGGAAAAGGCTTGGCTACATGTGTGATGGCAGCAGAAAGGAGCAGCCGTACAGGCTGGTGGGATGGAGGGGCCGCGCCCGCATTTCCATGGGGTCTGTCGATGTTTGTGCCACTAGACCTGAACCTCTGTCTCAACTTCTAAAACCTGCATGGTGAGGAAGCCCCTGATGGGCCTGAGTTGTTACTTCCCGTGATCATTGCTGGGAAGGGCCCCGGACGACTCTCCTGGCTGGTGATGGCCCCGGGCCTGGACACTGGGTTCGTCCTGAGCTCTGCGAGGGTTTGGGCTCCACGCGCAGCAGGTACTGGCACATCCCTTTGGACGTGAGGTGTTGGTGCTTGGCTTGGAAGCCATCGCGATCTGGGTGTGGTCAGGACTGGCTCATCCTTTGGGGAGAGAGCACCTGCCCGGGGGCTTCTCTGAGGTGCGTAGCCCTGCAGTGCCCTCATAGGATGCCCTGTCCTCTGGGGACTTCCTGCCATTCCCCTGGACCCTCAGGTGTGGGAGCCAAGTGTGGTGTGTCTGTCACGGGCGGGGGGTGCTGAGGACACCACGTGCCTGCTCATGCGAAGACCTGAGGCGCTGTGTGGGCTCGTTTCTAGGGGTCCGTTGGCATCTGGGGGCCTGTGGGTGTCTTTCCACTGGCAGGAAATAACGGGTGGCCCATGTTACCTTTTTTGTCTTTTTTGCCAAAAAGCCCCAATGCCAACGTTGCTGTCCCGCTGTGGGAACCTCCCATCTCAGGCTCACTGGCCCTTCTGTTTCTGGGCTGTTGCAGTGTTGTGTTGGGATAACTCTGTTAACTTCGTTTGAATTTTCTTCCTGTTCCTTTGGAATAAGTGTTGATAGCTTGTACTGCTTGTTCACCCCAGAGGCGAAGGTGTCTTTTAGGCCTGGCAGAGCACAGCGGTGCAGGGAGGTGCTGGGCCTCGGCCTCCCTTGTCGGCAGCCCTCACTGCACGTCTGCTCTTCACTCCTCGTGCACACGGCCGGGGTCACGGACTGCTCACTCTGCTGTTTGAGATCCTCTGAAAAGGTGGTGTTTACACTGAAGGGAGATTGGGGGTGTGCAGCTGATTTTAAATAGTGGGAAATGGTAACAGAATGAGCAATGCCTAGCACTTAGTCTTAGGCTTGAGAAATTGTGTTTTAGAAGGTATCCCCAACTCCGGTTTTCTTCAAATTAAATCTTTTAAAGAGTCCACATATAGTTAAAGCCTAAAACTATGCAACAGAGGGCCTAGAGCCCAAGCCACTGCCACCTCTGACTCCAAGACACCTCAGCAACTTGGTCCTCCTCCTCAGAGAACCCCCCTTCTGCTCCTCCCTCCACGCTCCTCTTCCTCCCCCTCCCTTTCCCTGGACAGCCCTCTCCTTCCCCTCCCTTCCTAGGACAGCTTTCTTCCTCTTCTTCCCCCTGCCTGTCCTTGGGCAACCTCCTTGGAACTCCGGTTGAAATTCACTGGTCTGTGGGGCCACCCATTTGACAGACGAGCATGCTGAGGCCCAGGCACAAGTGACTCAGACCCGCGCAGAGGCTGACCCAGAGGCCGTACCAACGGGTTGTCACTAATGTAAGAGAATCAATGATGCTGCTTCACTGATCTCCAGGGAAAGCAGGTCAATAACAGGTTGGAAAAGCCATCGTACACCTGTCAGCTTCATCTCTCCTGCCTGGAAGATGTAGGGAGAACCTGCCTTCAGTCCACCCTCATCCCATAACAGGACAGAGGACAAAGGGGCAGAGACCCAAGTCCTGTCAGTGCCCTCAGGAAACTCCCCGTTTCCTCCTCCTGGTGGAAGTGGAAACCATCCCGCTGGATGATCTTCCGGGAGCCCCTCCTGACAAGAAAGCAGGAATCTGGTTTGAGCACACACACACTCTTGGTGCCGTCACTTTCTGCAGCTGAACGCTGCGTACGTGGCCCATTAATCTTGCTAGTCCGGTGTTACTGGGTCCTGGGAGTTTCTGTGGGCTGATGGCAACTGTTTACCATTGTGTTTAGAGAGAATAGAACTTTATTGTGTCGAAATCAGATGATAACCATTGCCATGTGATTCCTTGGGTTGGTTGGGGCGGGGGATGCTCAAGCTTTTTCAGAGGGCTAAGTTCTTGTTTGAGACAGTCTCACTTTGTCACCCAGGCTGGAGTGCAGTGGTGCGATCTTGGCTCACTGCAACCTCCGCCTCCTGGGTTCAAGCAGTTCTCCCTGCCTCAGCCTCCCGAGTAGCTGGGATTATAGGTGTGTGCCACCACGCTTGGCTAATTACAAAAACTTTTAATACAGGCAGGGTTTTGCCATATTGGCCAGGCTGGTCTCGAACTCCTTACCTCAAGTGATCGGCCCACCTTGGCCTCCTAAAATGCTGGGATTACAGGCTTGAGCCACTGTGCCCGGCCCGATCCTGACATCTTTTAAAGCTGCCTTCATGTATCAAAAGCCAGTCTATGTTTGAAAATCAGGCTTGTGGAAGAGCCAAGGAGGAGAGAGGGATATACTTCAGCTAGGTAAATAACTATGCATGTGTTAAAAATATGGGCCAAAATCTACCCCAAATATTAACTCTTCTGCTTGGCTTTTTATATCCATTTATGGTTATTCCTTCAGTGTTAAGAGTTTTAAAGATGCTTTTGATAATTATGGACAAATTACTATTAAAACTCGGCTGCATTTGTAACTTTAAAAAACTAATTGGATGACATTTTTCTCGGAGGCATTTTGGATAGTTACATAATTGTTTATCTCTTTGCCAGAAATCAGAAACCTGAAAAAAAAATTCCTTTGCATTAAGTGCTATTTCACTGTGTGGAAATCAATTTTTGAATGTGAGAACAAGATCATCGTGTATTTTTGGGACAATTCTTGCTTAATAGGGATAATGCTAAGTGTTTAAATTATGGAACAATTTGTTTCTTTGAAAATTACTATTTGCCTGCTCATCAGGTGGAAGCTGATGAGAATGTGGATGTAAAAATTAAATTGTATTTAGCTTGTATAAAAGAAGTTAAAAAAAGTTTTTTGTTTTGTGCTACTACTGAAGTTGCTTAGCTGTGGAAATGAGGTTATTGCAGGCACCTAGAATTTGATCTCCTTCACTTCCATGATGGGAAGAAATTCTCCAACAAGCACAGGAATCTGACTTTCTGATATTGAGACTCCTAGGCATCAAGCCCCATGGAGGGGTGGTGATTACGTGAGCATTGGCATTGATGTGGGCATCCTCCAAGCCGGACGCAGGGAGCAGGGAAGGGCAGAAAGAACAGGCCCCTCAGGAGCCATGAGAAAATAAAGTGTTGGCAGCAGTGGTGAGGGTTGGTGTCAGGGGCCAGGAAGAGGTGGCGAAGGGGAGCATGTGCCTCAAGGCAGCCCTGGAACCCGCAGTCCCTGCAGTGAGGTCTGGTCTGCAGGGGACATGGACGGCCACATGAGGCCCACAGACAGCCTGGACTCGGCTGCCTCAGAACTCTGGTGGACGTTGCAAATGGCCCCACAGGGTTGCAGTGCACATTCCTCGGACAGAAAGAAGATGCTTGGAACTGTTCCCGGCACGAAGCCAGTGCCCTGTGAACAGTGGCTGCTGCTGTCGTGACTGAGTGCTGTCCAACTGGAGACATTTGCTCTGCTCAGTTCACTGCCTTCAACAAGCTTGACGCATTGAACGAGGGCTCAGTCGATAATGTACTCTAAATACCCTCTCCCGGCTAGAGTGAGCAAAGCCTAGGGAGCGGGTGGTTCTTCATTGTTAACCAGGTGTTTGTGGTGGGGCCAGCTGTGTGGCTGCCAGAGCGAATGTGACCAGGAAGCCTGTCCCCCTGAGGTGGCCAGC
>JAKFHT010003127.1:0-11168 GCA_023783455.1 Erythrocebus patas | reverse complement strand
TAATTCATCTCACAGAGTTACAGCTTTCCCTCAAGAAGCCTTCGCTAAGAATTTTCTTGTGGAATTTGCAAAAGGGTATTTGGAAGCCCATAGAGGACTATGGTGAAAAAGGAAATCTCTTCCGATAAATACGGTAAAGTAGCTTTCTTTGAAACGGCTTTGTGTTCTGTTAATTCATCTCACAGAATTACAGCTTTCCCGTCAAGTAGCCTATCGCTAAGACTCTTCTTGTGACATTTGCAAATTGATATATGGAAGCCCATAGAGGGCTATGGTGAAAAAGGAAATATCTTCCGTTAAAAACTGAAAGAAGCCTATCGCTAAGACTCTTCTTGTGACATTTGCAAATTGATATATGGAAGCCCACAGAGGGCTGTGGTGAAAAAGGAAATATCCTAAGAAAAAACTGAAACGAAGCTTTCTGAGAAACTGCTTTGTGTTCTGTTAATTCATCTCACAGAGTTACAGCTTTCCCCTCAGGAAGCCTTTTGCTAAGACTGTTCTTGAGGAATTTGCAAAGTGATATTTGGAAGCTCATAGAGGGCTATGGTGAAAAAGGAAATATATTCCGTTAAAAAGTGGAAAGAATGGTTTTGAGAACCTGCTTTGTGTTCTGTTAATTCATCTCACAGAGTTACAGCTTTCCCCTCAAGAAGAATTTCGCTAAGACTGTTCTTGTGGAATTTGCAAAGTGATATTTGGAAGCCCTTAGAGGGCTATGGTGAAAAAGGAAATATCCTAAAATAAAAAATGAAAGGAAGCGTGTTCAGAAACTGCTTTGTGTTCTGTACAGAGTTACAGCTTTCCCCTCAATAAGCCTTTCGCTAAGGCTGTTCTTGTGGAATTTGCAAAGTGATATTTGGAAGCCCATAGAGGGCTAGGGTGAAAAAGGAAATATCTTCAGTTAAAAACTGGAAAGAAGCTTTCTGAGAAACTGCTGTGTGTTCTGTTAATTCATCTCACAGAGTTACAGCTTTCCCTTCAAGAAGCCTTTCGCTAAGACTGTTCTTGTGGAATTTGCAAAGTGATATTTCGAAGCCCATAGAGGGCTATGGTGAAAAAGGAAATATCTTCAGTTGAAAACAGGAAAGAAGCTTTCTGAGAAACAGCTTTGTGTTCTGTTAATTCATCTCTCAGAGTTACAGCTTTCCACTCATGAAGCCTTTCGCTAAGACTGTTCTTGTGGAATTTGCAAAGTGATATTTGGAAGCCCTTAGAGGTCTATGGTGAAAAAGGAAATATCTTCCGTTAAAAACTGGAAAGAAGCTTTCTGAGAAACAGCTTTGTGTTCTGTTAATTCATCTCAAAGAGTTAGAGCTTTCCTCAAGAAGCCTTTCGCTAAGACTGTTCTTGTGGAATTTGCAAAGTGATATTTGGAAGCCCATAGAGGGCTATGGTGAAAAAGGAAATCTCTTTCGTTAAAAACTGGAAAGAAGCTTTCTGAGAAACGGATTTTTGTTCTCTTATTTCATCTCAAAGAGTTAGAGCTTTCCCCTCAAGAAGCCTTTCGCTAAGACTGTTCTTGTGGAATTTGCAGAGTAATATTTGGAAGCCCATAGAGGGCTATGGTGAAAAAGGAAATCTCTTCCGTTAAAAATTGGAAAGAAGCTTTCTGAGAAACTGCTTTGTGTTCTGTTAATTCATCTCACAGAGTTACAGCTTTCCCCTCATGAAACCTTTCGCTAAGACTGTTCTGTTGGAATTTGACAAGTGATATTTGGAAGCCCTTAGAGGGCTATGGTGAAAAAGGAAGTCTCTTCCGTTAAAAACTGGGAAGATGCTTTCTGAGAAACGGCTTTGTGTTATGTTAATTCATCTCACAGAGTTACAGCTTTCCCCCCAAGAAGCCTTCCGCTAAGAGTGTTCTTGTGGAATTTGCAAAGTGATATTTGGAAGCCCATAGAGGGCTATGCTGAAAAAGGAAATATCTTCAGTTAAAAAGTGCAAAGAAGCTTTCTGAGATACTGCTTTGTGTTCTGTTTATTCATCTCACAGAGTTACAGCTTTCCCCTCAAGAAGGCTTTCACTAAGAGTGTTCTTGTGGAATTTGCAAAGTGATATTTGGAAGCCCATAGAAGGCTATGGTGAAAAAGGAAACATCTTCCGTTAAAAACTGTAAAGAAGCTTTCTGAGAAACGGCTTTGTGTTCTCTTAATTCATCTCACAGAGTTACAGCTTTCCCTCAAGAAGGCTTTCGCTAAGACTGTTCTTGTGGAATTTGCAAAGTGTTATTTGGAAGCCCTTACAGGGCTATGGTGAAAAAGGAAACATCCTAAGATAAAAACTGAAAAGAAGCTTTTTGAGAAACTGCTTTGTGTTCTGTTAATTCATCTCACAGAGTTACAACTTTCCCCTCAAGAAGCCTTTAGCTAAGACTGTTCTTGTGGAATTTGCAAAGTGATATTTGGAAGCCCTTACAGGGCTATGCTGAAAAAGGAAATATCCTAAGATAAAAACTGTAAAGAAGCTTTCTGAGAAACTGCCTTGTGTTCTGTTAATTCATCTCACAGAGTTACAGCTTTCCCCTCAAGAAGACTTTCGCTAAGACTGTTCTTGTGGAATTGCAAGGTGATATTTGGAAGCCCAGAGAGGGCTATGGTGAAAAAGTAAATCTCTTCCGTTAAAAACTGGAAAGAAGCTTTCGGAGAAACGGCTTTGTGTTCTGATAATTCATCTCAGAGACTTACAGCTTTCCCCTCAAGAAGAATTTCGCTAGGACTCTTCTTGTGGAATTTACAAAGTGATATTTGAAAGCCCATAGAGGGCTACTGTGAAAAAGGAAATATGTTCAGTTAAAAACTGGAAAGAAGCTTTCTGAGATACTACTTTGTGTTCTGTTAATTCATCTCACAGTGTTACAGCTTTCCCCTCAAGAAGCCTTTCGCTTAGATTCTTCTTGTGGAATTTGCAAAGTGATATTTGGAAGCCCATAGAGAGCTAGGGTGAAAAAGGAAATATCCAAAGATAAAAACTGAAAAGAAGCTTTGTGAGAAACTGCTTTGTGTTCCGTTAATTCATCTCACAGAGTTACAGCTTTCCCCTCAAGAAGCCGTTCACTAAGACTGTTCTTGTGAAATTTGCAAGGTGATATTTTAAACCAAGAGAGGGCTACGGTGAAAAAGGAAATATCTTCAGTTAAAAATTGCAAAGAAGTTTTCTGAGAAACTGCTTTGTGTTCTCTTAATTCATCTCACAGAGTTACACCTTTCACCTCAAGAAGCCTTTCGCTAAGTCTGTTCTTGTGGGATTTACAAAGTGATATTTGGAAGCCCATAGAGGGCTACGGTGAAAAAGGAAATATCCTAAGATAAAAACTGAAAGAAGCTTTTGAGAAACTGCTTTGTGTTCTGTTAATTCATCTCACAGAGTTACAGCTTTCCCTCAAGAAGTCTTTCGCTAAGACTGTTCTTGTGGAATTTGCAAAGTGATATTTGGAAGCCCATAGAGGGCTATGGTGAAAAGGAAATATCTTCAGTTAAAAACTGAAAGAAGCTTTTGAGAAACTGCTTTGTGTTCTGTTAATTCATCTCACAGAGTTACAGCTTTCCCTCAAGAAGCCTTTCACTAAGACTGTTCTTGTGGAATTTTCAAAGTGATATTTGGAAGCCCATAGAGGGCTATGGTGAAAAGGAAATATCTTCAGTTAAAAACTGGAAAGAAGCTTTCTGAGAAACTGCTTTGTGTTCTGTTAATTCATCTCACAGAGTTACAGCTTTCCCTCAAGAAGCCTTTCGCTAAGACTGTTCTTGTTTAATTTGCAAAGTGATATTTGGAAGCCCATAGAGGGCTATGGTGAAAAAGGAAATATCTTCAGTTAAAACTGGAAAGAAGCTTTCTGAGAAACTGCTTTGTGTTCTGTTAATTCATCTCACAGAGTTACAGCTTTCCCTCAAGAAGCCTTTCGCTAAGACTGTTCTTGTGGAATTTGCAAAGTGATATTTGGAAGCCATAGAGGGCTATGGTGATAAAGGTAATGTCTTCAGTTAAAAACTGGAAAGAAGATCTCTGATAAACTGTTTTATGTTCTGTTAATTCATCTCAAAGAGTTACAGCTTTCCTCTGGAGAAACCTTTCGCTAAGACTGTTCTTGTGGAATTTGCAAAGTGATATCTGGAAGCCCATGGAGGGCTACGGTGAAAAAGGAAATATCTTCAGTTTAAAACTGGAAAGAAGCGTTCTGAGAAACTGCTTTGTGTTCTGTTAATTCATCTCACAGAGATACAGCTCTCCCCTCAAGAAGCCTTTCGCTAAGGGAGTTCTTGTGGAATTTAAAAAGTGATATTTGGAAGCCCATAGAGAGCTCTGGTGAAAAAGGAAATATCCTAAGATAAAAACTGAAAAGAAGCCTTTTGAGAAACTGCTTTGTGTTCTGTTAATTCATCTCACAGAGTTACAGCTTTCCCTCAGAAGCCTTTCGCTAAGGGTGTTCTTGTGGAATTTAAAAAGTGATATTTGGAAGCCCATAGAGAGCTCTGGTGAAAAAGGAAATATCCTAAGATAAAAACTGAAAAGAAGCCTTTTGAGAAACTGCTTTGTGTTCTGTTAATTCATCTCACAGAGTTACAGCTTTCCCCTCAAGAAGCCTTTCGCTAAGACTGTTCTTGTGGAATTTTCAAAATGATATTTGGAAGCCCATAGAGGCTATGGTGAAAAGGAAATCTCTTCCGTTAAAAACTGGAAAGAAGCTTTCTGAGAAACGGCTTTGTGTTCTGTTAATTCATCTCACAGAGTTACAGCTTTCCCTCAAGAAGGCTTTCGCTAAGACTGTTCTTGTGGAATTTGCAAAGTGATATTTGGAAGCCCTTACAGGGCTATGGTGAAAAGGAAACATCTTCCGTTAAAAACTGAAAGAAGCTTTCTGAGAAACTGCTTTGTGTTCTGTTAATTCATCTCACAGAGTTACAGCTTTCCCTCAAGAAGCCTTTAGCTAAGACTGTTCTTGTGGAATTTGCAAAGTGATATTTGGAAGCCCTTACAGGGCTATGGTGAAAAGGAAATATCCTAAGATAAAAACTGAAAGAAGCTTTCTGAGAAACTGCTTTGTGTTCTGTTAATTCATCTCACAGAGTTACAGCTTTCCCTCAAGAAGACTTTCGCTAAGACTGTTCTTGTGGAATTTGCAAGTGATATTTGGAAGCCCATAGAGGGCTATGGTGAAAAGGAAATCTCTTCCGTTAAAAACTGGAAAGAAGCTTTTGAGAAACTGCTTTGTGTTCTGTTAATTCATCTCACAGAGTTACAGCTTTCCCTCAAGAAGAATTTCGCTAGGACTGTTCTTGTGGAATTTGCAAAGTGATATTTGAAGCCCTTAGAGGGCTACGGTGAAAAAGAAAATATCTTCAGTTAAAAACTGGAAAGAAGCTTTCTGAGAAACTACTTTGTGTTCTGTTAATTCATCTCACAGAGTTAGAGCTTTCCCCTCAAGAACCGTTTCGGTAAGAGTGTTCTTGTGGAATTTGCAAAGTGATATTTGGAAGCCCACAGCGGGCTATGGTGAAAAAGCAAATATCCTAAGATAGAAACTGAAAAGAAGCTTTTTGAGAAACTGCTTTGTGTTCTGTTAATTCATCTACCGAGTTACAGCTTTACCCTCAAGAAGCCTTTCGGTAAGACTGTTCTTGTGGAATTTGCAAAGTGATATTTGGAAGCCCATAGAGGGCAACGGTGAAAAAGGAAATATCTTCAGTTAAAAACTGCAAAGAAGTTTTCTGAGAAACTGCTTTGTGTTCTGTTAATTCATCTCACAGAGTTACAGCTTTCCCTCAAGAAGCCTTTGCTAAGACTGTTCTTGTGGAATTTAAAAGTGATATTTGGAAGCCCATAGAGAGCTGTGGTGAAAAGGAAATATCTAAGATAAAAACTGAAAGAAGCTTTTGAGAAACTGCTTTGTGTTCTGTTAATTCATCTCACAGAGTTACAGCTTTCCCTCAAGAAGTCTTCGCTAAGACTGTTCTTGTGGAATTTGCAAAGTGATATTTGGAAGGCCATAGAGGGCTACGGTGAAAAGGAAATATCTTCAGTTAAAAACTGGAAACAAGCTTTTTGAGGAACTGCATTGTGTTCTGTTAATTCATCTCACAGAGTTACAGCACTCCCCTCAAGAAGTCTTTAACTAAGGCTGTTCTTGTGGAATTTTCAATGTGATATTTGGGAGCCCATAGAGGGCTATGGTTAAAAAGGAAATATCTTCAGCTAAAAACTGGAAAGAAGCTTTCTGAGAAACGGCTTTGTTTTCTCTTAATTCATCTCACAGAGTTACAGCATTTCCCTCAAGAAGCCTTTCGCTAAGACTGTTCTTGTTTAATTTGCAAAGTGATATTCGGAAGCCTATAGAGAGCTATTGTGAAAAACGAATTATCTTCATTTAAAAATGGAAAGAAGTTTTCTGAGAAACTACTTTGTGTTCTGTAATTCATCTCACAGAGTTACAGCTTTCCCCTCAAGAAGCCCTTCGCTAAGACTGTTTTTGTAGATTTTGCAAAGTGATATTTGGAAGCCCATAGAGGGCTATGGTGAAAAAGGAAATATCTTCCGTTAAAAACTGGAAAGAAGCTTTCTGAGAAACGGCTTTGTGTTCTCTTAATTCATCTCACAGAGTTAAAGCTTTCCCCTGGAGAAACCTTTCGCGAAGACTGTTCTTGTGTAATTTGCAAAGTGATATTTGGAAGCCCATGGAGGGCTATGGTGAAAAAGTAAACATCTTCAGTTTAAAACTGGAAAGAAGCGTTCTGAGAAACTGCTTTGTGTTCTTTTAATTCATCTCACAGAGTTACAGCTCTCCCCTCAAGAAGCCTTTCTCTAAGAGAGTTCTTGTGGAATTTAAAAAGTGATATTTGGAAGACTATAGAGAGCTGTGGTGAAAAAGGAAATATCCTAAGATAAAAACTGAAAAGAAGCCTTTTGAGAAACTGCTCTGTGTTCTGTTAATTCATCTCACAGAGTTACAGCTTTCCCCTCAAGAAGCCTTTCGCTAAGATTGTTCTTGTGGAATTTGCAAAGTGATATTTGGAAGCCCATAGAGAGCTATGGTGAAAAACGAAATATCCTAAGATAAAAACTGAAAAGAAGCCTTTTGAGAAACCGCTTTGTGTTGTGTTAATTCATCTCACAGAGTTACAGCTTTCCCCTCAAGAAGCCTTTCGCTAAGACTGTTCTTGTGGAATTTTCAAAATGATATTTGGAAGCCCATAGAGGGCTATGGTGAAAAAGGAAATATCCTAAGATAAAAACTGAAAAGAAGCCTTTTGAGAAACCGCTTTGTGTTGTGTTAATTCATCTCAGAGAGTTACAGCTTTCCCCTCAAGAAGCCTTTCGCTAAGACTGTTCTTGTGGAATTTTCAAAATGATATTTGGAAGCCCATAGAGGGCTATGGTGAAAAAGGAAATATCTTCAGTTTAAAACTGGAAAGAAGCGTTCTGAGAAACTGCTTTGTTTTCTGTTAATTCATCTCACAGAGTTACAGCTTTTCCCTCAAGAAGGCTTTCGCTAAGACTGTTCTTGTGGAATTTGCAAAGTGACATTTGGAAGCCCATAGAGGGCAATGGGGAAAAAGGAAATATCTTCAGTTAAAGACTGGAAAGAAGCTTTCTGAGAAACTGCTTTGTGTTCTGTTAATTCATCTCACAGAGTTACAGCTTTCCCCTCAGGAAGCCTTTCGCTAAGACTGTTCTTGTGGAATTTTCAAAGTGATATTTGGAAACCGATAGATGGCTATGGTGAAAAAGGATATTTCTTCAGTTAAAAACGGAAAATAGGCTTTCCGAGAAACTGGTTTGTGATATGTGACTTCCACTCACTGAGTTTCAGCTGTGTTTCGCAGAGCTGTTTTCTAGCCTTATTACTGTGGAATCTGAGAACTGTTATTTCGGATCCCTTTGAAAACTATCGGGACAAAGGAAATATCGACCGCTCAAAGTGAGAAAGAAGCTTTCTGAGAAACTTCTTTGCGTTCTGTGAATTCATGTCACAGAGTTACAGCTTTCCCTTCAATAAGCCTTTCGCTGAGACTGTTCTTCTGGTATTTGCAAAGTGATATTTGGAAGCCCATAGAGGGCAATGGTGAAAAGGAAATATCTTCAGTTGAAAACTGGAAAGAAGCTTTCTGAGAAACTGTTTTATGGTCTGTTAATTCATCTCACAGAGTTACAGCTCTCCCCTCAGGGAGCCTTTCGTTAAGACTGTTTTTGTGGAATCTGCAAAGTGATATTTGAAAGCCCATAGAGGGCTATGGTTAAAAAGGAAATATCCTAACATAAAAACTGATAAGAAGCTTTGTGAGAAACTCCTTTGTGTTCTGTTAATTCACCTCACTGAGTTACAGCTTTGCCCTAAAGAAGTCGTTCACTAAGACTGTTTTTGTGGAATATGCAAAGTGATATTTGCAACCCCTTAGAGGGCTACGGTGAAAAAGAAAATATCTTCAGTTAAAAACTGGAAAGAAGCTTTCTGAGAAACTGCTTTGTGTTCTGTTAATTCATCTCACAGAGTTACAGCTTTCCTCTAAAGAAGCCATTCACGAAGACTGTTCTTGTGGAATTTGCAAAGTGTGATTTGGAAGCCCATTGAGGGCTTTGGTGAAAAAGGAAATATCTTATCATAAAAACTGAAAAGAAGCTTTCTGAGAAATTGCTTTGTGTTCTGTGAGTTCATCTCACAGATTTACAGCTTTCCCCTAATGAAGCCGTTTACTAAAACAGTTCTTGTGGAATTTGAAATGTGATACTTGGAAGCCCATAGTGGGCTATGGTGAAAAAGGAACTATCCTAAGATAAAAACTGAATAGAAGCATTCTGAGAAACTTCTTTTTGTTCTGTTAATTCATCTACCGAATTACAGCTTTACCCTCAAGAAGCCGTTCACAAAGACCATTCTTGGAGAATTTGCAAAGTGATATTTGGAAGCCCAAAGAGGGCTATGGTGAAAAAGGAAATATCCTAAGATAAAAACTAAAAAGAAGCTATCTGAGAAACTGCTTTGTGTTCTGTTAATTCATCTCACAGCGTGGCAGCTTTACCCTCAAGAATCCGTTCACTAATACTGTTCTTGAGGAATTTGCAAAGTGATATTTGGACGCCCATAGTGGGCTACGGTTTAAAAGGAAATATCTTCGGTAAAAAACTGTAAAGAAACTTTCTGAAAAACTGCTTGTGTTCTGTTAATTTATCTCACAGAGTTACAGCTTTTCCCTCAAGAAGCCTTTCCTAAGACCGTTCTTGTGGAATTTACAAAGTGATATTTGGAAGCCAGAGAGGTCTAAGGTGAAAAAGGAGCTGTCCTCAGATAAAAACTTAAAAGAAGCTTTCTGAGAAACTACTTTGGGTTCTGTTAATTCATCTCACAGGGTTAAAGCTTTCCCCTCAAGAAGCCTTTCGCTAAGATTGTTCTTGTGGAATTTTCAAAGTGATATTTCGAAGCACATAGAGGGCTATGGTGAAAAAGGAAATGTCCTCAGATAGAAATTGGAAAGAAACTTTCTGAGAAATTGCTTTGTGTTCTGTTAATTCATCCCACAGAGTTACAGCTTTCCCCTCAAGAAGTCGTTCACTAAGAGTGTTCTTGTGCAATATGCAACGTGATATTTGAAAGCCAGTAGAGGGCTATCGTGAAAAAGGAAATATGTCTCAGTTAAAAACTGGAAAGAAGCTTTCTGAGAAACTACTTTGGGTTCTGTTAATTCATCTCACAGGGTTAAAGCTTTCCCCTCAAGAAGCCTTTCGCTAAGATTGTTCTTGTGGAATTTTCAAAGTGATATTTCGAAGCACATAGAGGGCTATGGTGAAAAAGGAAATGTCCTCAGATAGAAATTGGAAAGAAACTTTCTGAGAAATTGCTTTGTGTTCTGTTAATTCATCCCACAGAGTTACAGCTTTCCCCTCAAGAAGTCGTTCACTAAGAGTGTTCTTGTGCAATATGCAACGTGATATTTGAAAGCCAGTAGAGGGCTATCGTGAAAAAGGAAATATGTCTCAGTTAAAAACTGGAAAGAAGCTTTGTGAGAAACAGCTTTGTGTTCTGTTAATTCATCACACACAGTTACAGCTTTCCCTTCAAGAAGCCTTTCGCAAAGATTGTTCTTGTGGAATTTGCAAATTGATATTTGGAAGCCCGTAGAGGGGTAAGGTGAAAAAGGAAATATCGTCTGTTGAAAACTGGAAAGAAGCTTTCTGACACACTGCTTTGTGTTCTGTTAATTCATCTCACAGCGTTACAGCTTTCCCTTCAAGAAGCCTTTCGCAAAGACTGTTCTTGTGGAATTTGCAAAGTGATATTTGGAAGTCCTTAGAGGGCTAAGGTGAAAAAGGAAATATCTTCAGTTAAAAAACTGGAAAGAAGCTTTCTGAGACACTGCTTTGTGTTCTGTTAATTCATCTCAAAGAGTTACAGCTTTCCCCTCAAGAAGCCTTTCGCTAAGACTCTTCTTGTGGAATTTGCAAAGTGATATTTGGAAGCCCATTGTGTGCTATGGTGAAAAAGGAAACATTCTAACATAAAAACTAGAAAGAAGCTTTTGAGAAACTGCTTTGTGTTCTGCTAATTCATCTTACAGAATTACAGCATTCCCCTCAAAAAGCCTTTCGCTAAGACTGCTCTTGTGGAATTTGCAAAGTGATATTTTGAAGCCCATAGAGATCTACGATGAAAAAGGAAATATCTTTAATTAAAAACTGCAAAGAAGCTTTCTGAGAAACTGGTTTGTGTTCTGATAATTCCTCTCAAAGTGTTACAGCTTTACCCTCAGGAAGACTTTTGATAACATTGTTTTGTGTAATTTTCAAAGTGATATTTTAAGACCAAATAGGGCTATGTTGAAAAAGGCAATATCCTAAGATAAAAAGTGGAAAGAAGCTTTCTGAGAAACTCCTTTGTGTTCTGTTGATTCATCTCAAAGAGTTACAGCTTTCCCCTCAGCAAGTCTTTCGCTAAGACGGTTCTTGTGGAATTTGCAACGTGATATTTGTAAGCCCATAGAGGGCTAATGTGAAAAAGGAGATATCCTACGATAAAAACTGAAAAGACGTTTGCTGAGAAACTGCTTTGTGTTCCGTTAATTCATCTCACAGAGTTACAGCTTTCCCCTCAAGAAGCCTTTCCCTAAGAGTGTTCTGGTGAAATTTGCACAGTGATATTTGTAATCACATAGAGGGCTATGGTGAAAAAGGAAATATAT
>JAKFHT010003126.1:0-11170 GCA_023783455.1 Erythrocebus patas | reverse complement strand
CACCGTAGCCCTCAATGGGCTTCCAAATGTCACTTTGCCAATTCCACAAGAACAGCCTTAGCGAAGGCTTCTTGAAGGAAAGATGTAACTCTGTGAGTTGAATTAACAGAACATTGAGCAGTTTCTCATAAAGCTTCTTTCCAGTTTTTAACGGAAGATATTTCCTTTTCACCATAGCCCTGTATGGGCTTCCAAATGTCACTTTGCCAATTCCTCAAGAACAGCCTTAGCGAAGGCTTCTTGAAGGAAAGATGTAACCTGTGAGATGAATTAACAGAACATTGAGCAGTTTCTCAAGCTTCTTTCCAGTTTTCAACGGAAGATATTTTTTTCACCATAGCCCTCTATTTGCTTCCAAATATCCTTGCCAATTCCACAAGAACAGCCTTAGCGAAGGCTTCTTGAAGGAAAGATGTAACTCTGTGAGTTGAATTAACAGAACATTGAGCAGTTTCTCAAGCTTCTTTCCAGTTTTTAACGGAAGATATTTTTTTCACCATAGCCCACTATGGGCTTCCAAATATCCTTTGCTAATTCCACAAGAACAGCCTTAGAAAGGCTTCTTGAAGGAAAGATGTAACTCTGTGAGATGAATTAACAGAAAACAGAAGGGTTTCTCAGAAAGATTCTTTCCAGTTTTGACGGAAGATATTTCCTTTTCACCATAGCCTCTATGGGCTTCCAAATATCCTTTGCCAATTCCACAAGAACATCCTTAGCGAAAGGCTTCTTGAAGGAAAGATGTAACTCTGTGAGTTGAATTAACAGAACATTGAGCAGTTTCTCATAAAGCTTCTTTCCGGTTTTGAACGGAAGATATTTCCTTTTCACCGTAGCCCTCAATGGGCTTCCAAATATCCTTTGCCAATTCCTCAAGAACAGCCTTAGCGAAGGCTTCTTGAAGGAAAGATGTAACTCTGTGAGTTGAATTAACAGAACATTGAGCAGTTTCTCATAAAGCTTCTTTCCAGTTTTCAACGGAAGATATTTCCTTTTTCACCATAGCCCTCTATGGGCTTCCAAATATCCTTTGCCAATTCCACAAGAAGAGCCTTAGCGAAAGGCTTCTTGAAGGAAAGATGTAACTCTGTGAGATGAATTAACAGAACACAGAGCAGTTTCTCAGAAAGCTTCTTTCCGGTTTTGAGCGGAAGATATTTCCTTTTCACCTTAGCCCTCTATGGGCTTCCAAATATCCTTTGCCAATTCCACAAGAACAGCCTTAGCGAAAGGCTTCTTGAAGGAAAGATGTAACTCTGTGAGTTGAATTAACAGAAAACAGAAGGGTTTCTCAGAAAGCTTCTTTCCAGTTTTTAACGGAAGATATTTCCTTTTTCACCTTAGCCCTGTATGGGCTTCCAAATATGCCTTTGCCAATTCCACAAGAACAGCCTTAGCGAAAGGCTTCTTGAAGGAAAGATGTAACTCTGTGAGATGAATTAACAGAACACAGAGCAGTTTCTCAAGCTTCTTTCCTGTTTTGAGCGGAAGATATTTCCTTTTTCACCATAGCCCTCTATGGGCTTCCAAATATCCTTTGCCAATTCCTCAAGAACAGCCTTAGCGAAGGCTTCTTGAAGGAAAGATGTAACTCTGTGAGTTGAATTAACAGAAAACAGAAGGGTTTCTCAGAAAGCTTCTTTCCAGTTTTGAACGGAAGATATTTCCTTTTTCACCGTAGCCCTCTATGGGCTTCCAAATATCACTTTGCCAATTCCACAAGAACAGCCTTAGCGAAAGGCTTCTTGAAGGGAAAGATGTAACTCTGTGAGATGAATTAACAGAACACAGAGCAGTTTCTCAGAAAGCTTCTTTCCAGTTTTGAACGGAAGATATTCCTTTTTCACCATAGCCCTCTATGGGCTTCCAAATATCCTCTGCCAATTCCACAAGAACAGCCTTAGCGAAAGGCTTCTTGAAGGAAAGATGTAACTCTGTGAGATGAATTAACAGAACAGAGCAGTTTCTCAGAAAGCTTCTTTCCAGTTTTGAACGGAAGATATTTCCTTTTTCACCATAGCCCTCAATGGGCTTCCAAATATCACTTTGCCAATTCCAGAAGAACAGCCTTAGCGAAAGTCTTCTTGAAGGGAAAGATGTAACTCTGTGAGATGAATTAACAGAACACAGAGCAGTTTCTCAGAAAGCTTCTTTCCGGTTTTGAATGGAAGATAATTTTTCACCATAGCCCACTATGGGCTTCCAAATATCCTTTGCCAATTCCTCAAGAACAGCCTTAGCGAAAGGCTTTTGAAGGAAAGATGTAACTCTGTGAGTTGAATTAACAGAAAACAGAAGGGTTTCTCAGAAAGCTTTTTCCAGTTTTAACGGAAGATATTTCCTTTTTCACCTTAGCCTCTATGGGCTTCCAAATATCACTTGCCAATTCCACAAGAACAGCCTTAGCGAAAGGCTTTTGAAGGAAAGATGTAACTCTGTGAGATGAATTAACAGAACACAGAGCAGTTTCTCAGAAAGCTTCTTTCCAGTTTTGAACGGAAGATATTTTTTCACCATAGCCCTCTATGGGCTTCCAAATATCCTTTGCCAATTCCACAAGAACAGCCTTAGCGAAAGGCTTCTTGAAGGAAAGATGTAACTCTGTGAGATGAATTAACAGAACACAGAGCAGTTTCTCAGAAAGCTTCTTTCCAGTTTTGAACGGAAGATATTTCCTTTTTCCCCATAGCCCTGTATGGGCTTCCAAATATCACTCTGCAAATTCCACAAGAACAGCCTTAGCGAAAGGCTTCTTGAAGGAAAGATGTAACTCTGTGAGAAGAATTAACAGAACACAGAGCAGTTTCTCAGAAAGCTTCCTTCCAGTTTTGAACGGAAGATTATTTTTCACCATAGCCCTGTATGGGCTTCCAAATATCACTTGCCAATTCCACAAGAACAGCCTTAGCGAAAGGCTTCTTGAAGGGAAAGATGTAACTCTGTGAGATGAATTAACAGAACACAGAGCAGTTTCTCAGAAAGCTTCTTTCCAGTTTTGAACGGAAGATATTTCCTTTTCACCATAGCCTCTATGGGCTTCCAAATATCCTTTGCCAATTCCACAACAACAGCCTTAGCGAAAGGCTTCTTGAAGGGAAAGATGTAACTCTGTGAGATGAATTAACAGAACACAGAGCAGTTTCTCAAGCTTCTTTCCGGTTTTGAGCGGAAGATATTTCCTTTTCACCGTAGCCCTCTATGGGCTTCCAAATATCCTTTGCCAATTCCTCAAGAACAGCCTTAGCGAAAGGCTTCTTGAAGGGAAAGATGTAACTCTGTGAGATGAATTAACAGAACACAGAGCAGTTTCTCAAGCTTCTTTCCGGTTTTGAGCGGAAGATATTTCCTTTTTCACCATAGCCCTCTATGGGCTTCCAAATATCCCTTTGCCAATTCCACAAGAACAGCCTTAGCGAAAGGCTTTTGAAGGGAAAGATGTAACTCTGTGAGATGAATTAACAGAACACAGAGCAGTTTCTCAGAAAGCTTCTTTCGGTTTTGAGCGGAAGATATTTCCTTTTTCCCCATAGCCCTCTATGGGCTTCCAAATATCACTTTGCCAATTCCACAAGAACAGCCTTAGCGAAGGCTTCTTGAAGGAAAGATGTAACTCTGTGAGATGAATTAACAGAACACAGAGCAGTTTCTCAGAAAGCTTCTTTCCAGTTTTGAGCGGAAGATATTTCCTTTTTCACCATAGCCCTCTATGGGCTTCCAAATATCACTCTGCCAATTCCACAAGAACAGCCTTAGCGAAGGCTTGTTGAAGGAAAGATGTAACTCTGTGAGATGAATTAACAGAACACAGAGCAGTTTCTCAGAAAGCTTCTTTCCAGTTTTGAGCGGAAGATATTTCCTTTTTCACCATAGCCCTCTATGGGCTTCCAAATATCCTTTGCCAATTCCACAAGAACAGCCTTAGCGAAAGGCTTCTTGAAGGGAAAGATGTAACTCTGTGAGATGAATTAACAGAACACAGAGCAGTTTCTCAGAAAGCTTCTTTCCAGTTTTGAGCGGAAGATATTTCCTTTTTCACCATAGCCCACTATGGGCTTCCAAATATCCTTTGCCAATTCCACAAGAACAGCCTTAGCGAAGGCTTCTTGAAGGAAAGATGTAACTCTGTGAGATGAATTAACAGAACACAGAGCAGTTTCTCAGAAAGTTTCTTTCCAGTTTTGAGCGGAAGATATTTCCTTTTTCACCGTAGCCCTCAATGGGCTTCCAAATATCACTTTGCCAATTCCAGAAGAACAGCGAAAGTCTTCTTGAAGGAAAGATGTAACTCTGTGAGATGAATTAACAGAACACAGAGCAGTTTCTTAGAAAGCTTCTTTCCGGTTTTGAATGGAAGATAATTCCTTTTTCACCATAGCCTCTATGGGCTTCCAAATATCCTTTGCCAATTCCACAAGAACAGCCTTAGCGAAAGCCTTCTTGAAGGGAAAGATGTAACCCTGTGAGATGAATTAACAGAAAACAGAAGGGTTTCTCAGAAAGCTTCTTTCCAGTTTTGAACGGAAGATATTTCCTTTTTCACCTTAGCCCTCTATGGGCTTCCAAATATCCCTTTGCCAATTCCACAAGAACAGCCTTAGCGAAAGGCTTCTTGAAGGAAAAGATGTAACTCTGTGAGTTGAATTAACAGAAAACAGACGGGTTTCTCAGAAAGCTTCTTTCCAGTTTTTAACGGAAGATATTTCCTTTTACACCTTAGCCCTGTATGGGCTTCCAGATATGCCTTTGCCAATTCCACAAGAACAGCCTTAGCGAAAGGCTTCTTGAAGGGAAAGATGTAACTCTGTGAGATGAATTAACAGAACACAGAGCAGTTTCTCAGAAAGCTTCTTTCCTGTTTTGAGCGGAAGATATTTCCTTTTCACCATAGCCCTCTATGGGCTTCCAAATATCCTTTGCCAATTCCTCAAGAACAGCCTTAGCGAAAGGCTTCTTGAAGGAAAGATGTAACTCTGTGAGTTGAATTAACAGATAACAGAAGGGTTTCTCAAGCTTCTTTCCAGTTTTGAACGGAAGATATTTCCTTTTCACCGTAGCCCTCTATGGGCTTCCAAATATCCTTTGCCAATTCACAAGAACAGCCTTAGCGAAGGCTTCTTGAAGGGAAAGATGTAACTCTGTGAGATGAATTTACAGAACACAGAGCAGTTTCTCAAGCTTCTTTCCAGTTTTGAACGGAAGATATTTCCTTTTTCACCATAGCCCTCTATGGGCTTCCAAATGTCCCTTTGCCAATTCCACAAGAACAGCCTTAGCGAAAGGCTTCTTGAAGGGAAAGATGTAACTCTGTGAGATGAATTAACAGAACACAGAGCAGTTTCTCAAGCTTCTTTCCAGTTTTGAGCGGAAGATATTTCCTTTTCACCATAGCCCTGTATGGGCTTCCAAATATCCTTTGCCAATTCCACAAGAACAGCCTTAGCGAAGGCTTCTTGAAGGGAAAGATGTAACTCTGTGAGTTGAATTAACAGAAAACAGAAGGGTTTCTCAGAAAGATTCTTTCCAGTTTTGAACGGAAGATATTTCCTTTTCACCTTAGCCCTCTATGGGCTTCCAAATATCCTTTGCCAATTCCACAAGAACAGCCTTAGCGAAAGGCTTCTTGAAGGAAAGATGTAACTCTGTGAGATGAATTAACAGAACACAGAGCAGTTTCTCAAGCTTCTTTCGGTTTTGAGCGGAAGATATTTCCTTTTTCACCATAGCCCTCTATGGGCTTCCAAATATCCTTTGCCAATTCCACAAGAACAGCCTTAGCGAAAGGCTTCTTGAAGGAAAGATGTAACTCTGTGAGATGAATTAACACAACACAGAGCAGTTTCTCAGAAAGCTTCTTTCCAGTTTTGAGCGGAAGATATTTCCATTTTCCCCATAGCCCTCTATGGGCTTCCAAATGTCCCTTTGCCAATTCCACAAGAACAGCCTTAGCGAAAGCCTTCTTGAAGGGAAGGATGTAACTCTGTGAGATGAATTAACAGAACACAGAGCAGTTTCTCAGAAAGCTTCTTTCCAGTTTTGAACGGAAGATATTTCCTTTTCACCATAGCCCTATGGGCTTCCAAATATCCTTTGCCAATTCCACAAGAACAGCCTTAGCGAAAGGCTTCTTGAAGGGAAAGATGTAACTCTGTGAGATGAATTAACGGAACACAGAGCAGTTTCTCATAAAGCTTCTTTCCAGTTTTGAACGGAAGGTATTTCCTTTTTCACCGTAGCCCTCAATGGGCTTCCAAATATCACTCTGCCAATTCCAAAAGAACAGCCTTAGCGAAAGTCTTCTTGAAGGAAAGATGTAACTCTGTGAGATGAATTAACAGAACACAGAGCAGTTTCTCAAGCTTCTTTCCGGTTTTGAATGGAAGATAATTCCTTTTTCACCATAGCCCTCTATGGGCTTCAAATATCCTTGCCAATTCCTCAAGAACAGCCTTAGCGAAAGGCTTCTTGAAGGAAAGATGTAACTCTGTGAGGTGAATTAACAGAACACAGAGCAGTTTCTCATAAAGCTTCTTTCCAGTTTTGAACGGAAGATATTTCCTTTTCACCTTAGTCCTCTATGGGCTTCCAAATATCACTTTGCCAATTCCACAAGAACAGCCTTAGCGAAAGGCTTCTTGAAGGAAAGATGTAACTCTGTGAGATGAATTAACAGAACACAGAGCAGTTTCTCAAGCTTCTTTCGGTTTTGAGCGGAAGATATTTCCTTTTCACCATAGCCCTCTATGGGCTTCCAAATATCCTTTGCCAATTCCACAAGAACAGCCTTAGCGAAAGGCTTCTTGAAGGAAAGATGTAACTCTGTGAGATGAATTAACAGAACACAGAGCAGTTTCTCAGAAAGCTTCTTTCCGGTTTTGAGCGGAAGATATTTCCTTTTCCCCATAGCCCTGTATGGGCTTCCAAATATCCTCTGCAAATTCCACAAGAACAGCCTTAGCGAAGGCTTCTTGAAGGAAAGATGTAACTCTGTGAGAAGAATTAACAGAACACAGGGCAGTTTCTCAGAAAGCTTCCTTCCAGTTTTGAGCGGAAGATATTTCCTTTTTCACCATAGCCCTGTATGGGCTTCCAAATATCACTCTGCCAATTCCACAAGAACAGCCTTAGCGAAAGGCTTCTTGAAGGGCAAGATGTAACTCTGTGAGATGAATTAACAGAACACAGAGCAGTTTCTCAGAAAGCTTCTTTCCAGTTTTGAACGGAAGATATTTCCTTTTCACCATAGCCCTCTATGGGCTTCCAAATATCCTTTGCCAATTCCACAACAACAGCCTTAGCGAAAGGCTTCTTGAAGGAAAGATGTAACTCTGTGAGATGAATTAACAGAACACAGAGCAGTTTCTCAAGCTTCTTTCCAGTTTTGAGCGGAAGATATTTCCTTTTTCCCGTAGCCCTCTATGGGCTTCCAAATATCACTTTGCCAATTCCACAAGAACACCCTTAGCGAAAGGCTTCTTGAAGGAAGATGTAACTCTGTGAGATGAATTAACAGAACACAGAGCAGTTTCTCAAGCTTCTTTCCAGTTTTGAACGGAAGATATTCCTTTTTCAGCCCTCTATGGGCTTCCAAATATCACTCTGCCAATTCCACAAGAACAGCCTTAGCGAAAGGCTTCTTGAAGGGAAAGATGTAACTCTGTGAGATGAATTAACAGAACACAGAGCAGTTTCTCATAAAGCTTCTTTCCAGTTTTGAGCGGAAGATATTTCCTTTTCACCATAGCCCACTATGGGCTTCCAAATATCCTTTGCCAATTCCACAAGAACAGCCTTAGCGAAGGCTTCTTGAAGGGAAAGATGTAACTCTGTGAGATGAATTAACAGAACACAGAGCAGTTTCTCAGCTTCTTTCCGGTTTTGAGCGGAAGATATTCCTTTTTCACCATAGCCCTCTATGGGCTTCCAAATATCCTTTGCCAATTCCACAAGAACAGCCTTAGCGAAAGGCTTCTTGATGGGAAAGATGTAACTCTGTGAGATGAATTAACAGAACACAGAGCAGTTTCTCAAGCTTCTTTCGGTTTTGAACGGAAGATATTTCCTTTTCACCATAGCCCTCTATGGGCTTCCAAATATCCTTGCCAATTCCACAAGAACAGCCTTGGCGAAAGGCTTCTTGATGGGAAAGATGTAACTCTGTGAGATGAATTAACAGAACACAGAGCAGTTTCTCAGAAAGCTTCTTTCCGGTTTTGAGCGGAAGATATTTCCTTTTTCACCATAGCCCTCTATGGGCTTCCAAATATCACTTTGCCAATTCCTCAAGAACAGCCTTAGCGAAAGGCTTCTTGAAGGGAAAGATGTAACCTGTGAGATGAATTAACAGAACACAGAGCAGTTTCTCAGAAAGCTTCTTTCCGGTTTTGAGCGGAAGATATTTCCTTTTCACCATAGCCCTCTATGGGCTTCCAAATATCCCTTTACCAATTCCACAAGAACAGCTTTTAGCGAAAGGCTTCTTGAAGGAAAGATGTAACTCAGTGAGATGAATTAACAGAACACAGAGCAGTTTCAGAAAGCTTCTTTCCGGTTTTGAGCGGAAGACATTTCCTTTTTCCCCATAGCCCTCTATGGGCTTCCAAATATCACTTTGCCAATTCCACAAGAACAGCCTTAGCGAAAGGCTTCTTGAAGGGAAAGATGTAACTCTGTGAGATGAATTAACAGAACACAGAGCCGTTTCTCAGAAAGCTTCTTTCCAGTTTTGAACGGAAGATATTTCCTTTTTCACCATAGCCCTCTATGGGCTTCCAAATATCACTCTGCCAATTCCACAAGAACAGCCTTAGCGAAAGGCTTGTTGAAGGGAAAGATGTAACTCTGTTAGATGAATTAACAGAACACAGAGCAGTTTCTCAGAAAGCTTCTTTCCAGTTTTGAACGGAAGATATTCCTTTTTCACCATAGCCCTCTATGGGCTTCCAAATATCTCTTTGCCAGTTCCACAAGAACAGCCTTAGCGAAAGGCTTCTTGAAGGGAAAGATGTAACTCTGTGAGATGAATTAACAGAACACAGAGCAGTTTCTCAGAAAGCTTCTTTCCAGTTTTGAACGGAAGATATTTCCTTTTTCACCATAGCCCACTATGGGCTTCCAAATATCTCTTTGCCAGTTCCACAAGAACAGCCTTAGCGAAAGGCTTCTTGAAGGGAAAGATGTAACTCTGTGAGATGAATTAACAGAACACAGAGCAGTTTCTCAGAAAGCTTCTTTCCAGTTTTGAGCGGAAGATATTTCCTTTTCACCGTAGCCCTCAATGGGCTTCCAAATATCACTTTGCCAATTCCACAAGAACATCCTTAGCGAAAGGCTTCTTGAAGGGAAAGATGTAACTCTGTGAGATGAATTTACAGAACACAGAGCAGTTTCTCATAAAGCTTCTTTCCAGTTTTGAGCGGAAGATATTTCCTTTTCACCATAGCCTCTATGGGCTTCCAAATATCCTTTGCCAATTCCACAAGAACAGCCTTAGCGAAAGGCTTCTTGAAGGAAAGATGTAACTCTGTGAGATGAATTAACAGAACATTGAGCAGTTTCTCAGAAAGCTTCTTTCCAGTTTTCAACGGAAGATATTTCCTTTTCACCATAGCCCTCTATGGGCTTCCAAATATCCTTTGCCAATTCCACAAGAACACCCTTAGCGAAAGGCTTCTTGAAGGAAAGATGCATCTCTGTGAGATGAATTAACAGAACACAGAGCAGTTTCTCAAGCTTCTTTCGGTTTTGAGCGGAAGATATTTCCTTTTCACCTTAGCCCTCTATGGGCTTCCAAATATCCTTTGCCAATTCCACAAGAACAGCCTTAGCGAAAGGCTTCTTGAAGGAAAGATGTAACTCTGTGAGTTGAATTAACAGAAAACAGAAGGGTTTCTCAGAAAGCTTCTTTCCAGTTTTAACGGAAGATATTTCCTTTTCACCATAGCCCTGTATGGGCTTCCAAATATCCTTTGCCAATTCCACAAGAACAGCCTTAGCGAAGGCTTCTTGAAGGAAAGATGTAACTCTGTGAGATGAATTAACAGAACACAGAGCAGTTTCTCAAGCTTCTTTCCGGTTTTGAGCGGAAGATATTTCCTTTTCACCATAGCCCTCTATGGGCTTCCAAATATCCTTTGCCAATTCCTCAAGAACAGCCTTAGCGAAGGCTTCTTGAAGGAAAGATGTAACTCTGTGAGTTGAATTAACAGATAACAGAAGGGTTTCTCAGAAAGCTTCTTTCCAGTTTTGAACGGAAGATATTTCCTTTTCACCGTAGCCCTCTATGGGCTTCCAAATATCACTTTGCCAATTCCACAAGAACAGCCTTAGCGAAAGGCTTCTTGAAGGGAAAGATGTAACTCTGTGAGATGAATTTACAGAACACAGAGCAGTTTCTCAGAAAGCTTCTTTCAGTTTTGAGCGGAAGATATTTCCTTTTCACCATAGCCCTCTATGGGCTTCCAAATGTCCTTTGCCAATTCCACAAGAACAGCCTTAGCGAAAGGCTTCTTGAAGGAAAGATGTAACTCTGTGAGATGAATTAACAGAACACAGAGCAGTTTCTCAAGCTTCTTTCCAGTTTTCAACGGAAGATATTTCCTTTTCACCATAGCCCTCTATTTGCTTCCAAATATCCTTTGCCAATTCCACAAGAACAGCCTTAGCGAAAGGCTTCTTGAAGGAAAGATGTAACTCTGTGAGTTGAATTAACAGAAAACAGAAGGGTTTCTCAGAAAGCTTCTTTCCAGTTTTGAGCGGAAGATATTTCCTTTTCACCTTAGCTCTCTATGGGCTTCCAAATATCCTTTGCCAATTCCACAAGAACAGCCTTAGCGAAAGGCTTCTTGAAGGAAAGATGTAACTCTGTGAGATGAATTAACAGAACACAGAGCAGTTTCTCAAGCTTCTTTCGGTTTTGAGCGGAAGATATTTCCTTTTCACCATAGCCCTCTATGGGCTTCCAAATATCACTTGCCAATTCCACAAGAACAGCCTTAGCGAAAGGCTTCCTGAAGGAAAGATGTAACTCTGTGAGATGAATTAACACAACACAGAGCAGTTTCTCAAGCTTCTTTCCAGTTTTGAACGGAAGATATTTCCATTTTCCCCATAGCCCTCTATGGGCTTCCAAATATTACTCTCCCAATTCCACAAGAACAGCCTTAGCGAGGCT
>JAKFHT010003125.1:0-11188 GCA_023783455.1 Erythrocebus patas | reverse complement strand
AAGGCTTCTGAAGGAAACCTGTAACTCTGTGAGATGAATTAACAGAACACAAAGCAGTTTCTCAGAAAGCTTCTTTCCAGTTTTTAAAGGAAGATATTTCCTTTTTCAACATTGCCCTCTATGGGCTTCCAAATATCACTTTGCCAGTACCACAAGAACAGCCTAGCGAAAGGCTTCTTGAAGGGAAAGCTATAACTCTGTGAGATGAATTAACAGAACACAAAGCAGTTTCTCAGAAAGCTGCTTTCCACTTTTTAACCGAAGATATTTCCTTTTTCACCATTGCCCTCTATGGGCTTCCAAATATCACATTGCCAATTCTACAAGAACAGACTTAGCGACAGGATTCTTGAAGGGAAAGCTGTAACTCTGTTAGATGAATTAACAGAACACAAAGCAGTTTCTCAGAAAGCTTCTTTCCAGTTTTTAACCGAAGATATTTCCTTTTTCACCTTTGCCCTCTATGGGCTTCCAAATATCACTTTGCCAATTCCACAAGAACAGATTTAGCGACAGGCTTTTTGAAGGTAAAAATGTAACTCTGTAAGATGAATAAACAGAACACAAAGCAGTTTCTCAGAAAGCTTCTTTCCAGTTTTTAACGGAAGATATTTCCTTTTTCACCATTGCCCTCTATTGGCTTCCAAATATCACTTTGACAATTCGACAAGAACAGACTTAGCGACAGGCTCTTGGAGGGAAACATGTAACTCTTTGTGATGAATTAACAGAACACAAAGCAGTTTCTCAGAAAGCTTCTTTCCAGTTTTTAACTCAAGATATTTCCTTTCTCACCATAGCCCTCTAGGGGCTTCCAAATATCACTTTGCCAATTCCACAAGAACAGCCTTAGCGAGAGGCTTATTGATGGGAAAGATGTAACTCTGTTGGATGAATTATCAGAACATAAAGCAGTTTCTCAGAAAGCTTCTTTCCAGTTTATAACGTGGTGTGACCATCCCTTTTCATTTTCTTCTGATACTACAATTACACATGTATTAGATTCTTTGATAGTTTTCTACAGATGCCTTATGATCTGTTAGACTTTATCACTATTTTTCCCCTCTGTTCTTCAACTGAAAAACATCTACTGGTGGGTCTTAGGTTGACTTTCTTTGTCTTATTTCATCTACATTCTGTGACTAAGCTCCTGCACTGATCCCCACCCCCATATCCTGTATTAGTCAGATCCAAATTTCCCATTTGATTCTTCAATTATGCTTTCTTTTTTACTTCTAAGATTTTTTTTCTTAATTTAATATGGGCTTCCCTTTACTTTCTATGTCTTGCTAAGTTGGTTTTGGTCTGCTGCACTCGGTCATTATCTAGGGGTTACTCTGAGATAGATGTGGGTGGTTCCAATGGCAGTTCAGCTTTGAACACTGCCATTATGTTGTTTGGATCTGTCCCACACTCTGGATACTTAGCTGTTAAGCTAATACATGTGTGGGTTTACACATGAAATTAAAATTCTTTTCTTGGTTTCCTCTGAAATTATTTTGTAAATATTCCATATGAAGGATCCTAGTTCCTCTAAAACAAAAATGAGATTTCTAATGAGTTTTATTCTCTCCACAGTTTCAGTTCTCTGTAAATGGTTTCTACCCTCGAGATAAAGCCAGGAGAGGATAAACAATAACAACCAAGATAATGAGATATTTATTCCATAAGTTAAAGTTTGACTTTCTGAAAGGCTGTTTTTATTTTCAAGTTTTTAGCTAGTTGCTTTCTGTATTTCACACTTTAATCCTCAAAAGATACAGTTGAGAAAGACATTTGCCAAATTTGAACCTCTTTTCAGATATTTCTTAAATACAGATGAGCACTTGCAAATCTGAATTAATCTTAGTTATTAGCATAATTATTATCCTTATGTAAAAATGAATATAATTTACAGGATCTAATGAAGTGCTGCATAAGAAACATAAAAATTGAGATTCAGATAAATAATTAAATTCATTAACATTGTGAAGTAATCTATTTCTTTTTTCATTCAATCAACAGGTTTTTTGAGTTCTAATAAAGTACTAATCACTATCTTAGTTTTAATTCCAAATAAAGTGTCGAAAGTTGTTAAAAGACGTTCAATGGGAAAAAAAAAGTAAAATGACAAAGTTTTCAATATACAATGTATAATAGAAAAAGTTAAATTTAGCCAAGAGTTATTCATCCTTATCTTTAAAATTCACATCAGCTTATATTTTACAAGAAAATCCTACATTGAAATTCACTCTAATTTATCACATTACGTTGAAACTACATAATCTTAAGCTTTTGTGTGTCTGTTCGTTTCATAGCAGAAGAAATTCTTGTGACGTTGTCAGTGCAGGATGTGAACTAGAATTAAACAAGCCTCATATGCCAAAAACCCTGGGAATGATACGATTCTATGGATGCAAACATACAATATATTCTCTAATCATGTGGTTAATCTATAGAAGCCAAAAAAATATCAGGAATACATTCTAGAAATTTTTCCTTTGTTTTACAAGACATTACCCAATTATACCATTTCATTGGTCATATAAATGTGAGTCCAGTCAATTTCAATGTATTTTTAATAACATTTGTATTTTGAAAATGCATCTTAAATTGGTTTATATGATTTCTAGTTTCTTACTATAAATGCAATCTTTGCAAAATCAATGGTTTTGGTATTCTGATAAAATAAACAAAGTGAATATTTGTATGTATCTGGATGATAAAAAATTTAAATCCTTCTCATCCATACAGATCTTTTCTAAATTCATTTCTCACAGTAGTGTTGCTTTATTCTAATTTAAAGTGGGGATACAAGTAAGAATTTTTGAGGAACTTAGAATTATAGTTGGTGATATGAAAATTTAACTTGTGAATTACAGTGTACAACTGAGAATGTTATTCTTTTCCAATAGAAAAGAGTTAGTGGACTACATTATTTTGTATTATACAATATTTTCCAGACTATCAGTGATTTCTAAAACCATAATCTGTTTTGGTAATCTCACACTGGCATTTTGTCAGTCATTATGACATTCTTAATTTTTTTTATCTTATGATAAAATGTCCTAATTATGAACAGACTTAAACATCCTTAACTAAATAACAGTTTAAAAATAAGACCAGGTTATAAATAACATATGTTAAATTATTTATATAAATTTAGACAACATATTATAGAATGCATTGTACTGATATTGCGATTTAAATTTTGAAAATATCTTTTTTAATAAAATAAGATCATTAACTAAATATTTTAGTTTTTTAATATAAACAAATAATTAAATCATTTGATTATTTGGTTAATAATTAATTTGATTATTTAATGTGAGTAAATTAAGTTCAATTCTTTTTAATATATTTAGAAATATTGATTTAAAATAAAAAATACTTTTTGGTTAAAAATTCATTTTGTCTGGTACGACCTATACGCGTGGTGATTTCCGTTTCAAACCATTGTTCAATAGAGTCACTCCAAAATCCCATAGCTTGGGGCTTGGATCCCACGAGCATACAAATTGGGCCTAGGCCGAAGGAATTTTTGGACATGTAGCTTGTTTGAGATTCTTCATTAAACGTCTAACCTATTCGAAGCCAATGTCAGGACGTTCCCTGGGCCATTTAGCACTGACATGCCGGTATTTCCGATCATAAGAGCTCCGTGCTATCATTTATGCCCATCTCTCCTAGCATGGGTCTGGAGTTACATGGCACGTCCTATTTTAACTTCATGGGCAACGCTCTCAGTAGGCAGGAATTTTTATCATGCCGATGCCAGGGTTCGCCATTACCCACCGGTATGTAAGTGTTCTTGCTCTATAGGGCTTGAAGCAATGAGATGCCCGTGATTGACTACATGGGTGTAGCTGCTAGTTTAGTCCCTATGCCATGCGGACCAGCTTAAAATACGCTGGGGTTCACCAAAAATTAAGCTCCTGAGTATCACTGGGAGCTATGTTGACTAGGTCTTCAGGAATGTGCGAAGTACCGACGCTGCCACATTTTGGAGCTTCAAAATAGTGGATTTTTAAGTTGCTAGCTAAATCATCAATTATAGGAGCTTATCGGCAAGTGGGGAGGGGTACAGAAACATGGACTCACTCAGTTTGTCTTCTGCATGGATCCAAATAAATCATGAGGAGCAAAAGTGCAGGCTGCAATGGGGCCACCCTGGACAGTGGTAGAATTTTAGTCAGCCCAAACTTCCAGTTTAACCTTTTCTTGAAAGCCCTTATCTGCCTGCTATGGGAATGACTCCCCACTTCTAACCGTACATGTACGCCTTCACCCAGGATTACACCCAACCGTAGTTTCCTGTACTGTCCCTAAGAAAGTTTGACGTTAACGTTATATACATGGGGTTCAAAATGTCTTTAAATTATGATTCTATCATATTCCCATTCGATTTTACGAAAACAGTCACCTAAAGCATACTCACTTGATCCGTAACCGAGGATAGCTGGCCCCATTTAGCATGTATCGGGATCTGCCGCAATTCACGAGGCTGCCCAATAATGAGGATTCTAAGCGGACTACCCTCACTGGGATTTTACCCATGTGGTGATAGTTACCTAAATCAGAACGTACATGGTTGGCCACCGATTAGAGTTTCACCCTTCGGCATTTGAGCCGTTGAGGTCAACCCCACATTTCACACTCCCGAGGATTGTCAGGGGCCCCAGTGCCTGAGCGGGTGTGGTAGGCTAGGTGTGAGCCACCTCCTTTGAAGTAAGCCGTGTTACGTGCACCAGCCATGATGGGCAGGATCCCTAGCAATGTTTCGAGGGCTGGGGACCCATCTTCCTTAGGCAACCACCCCGCCCCTTTTTTCCTTTAAGATAGACCGGTACCCCTACTCAAGCGTGATTGCCCACATTTCATTCCATTCCCCTGGTTATAAACCTAGTTGTCAGAGCCTGGAGGTGCATTTAATGATCTGTTGCATGGATCAGAAGGGACACATTCGAACAGCTGCCTTTCAAATTCTGATTTCGCATTTTAGGTTCCCCTAGATATCACATGTGTTTTATCTGCCCGCCAGGGCTACTTTTCAATTAGCGTCGGCTCATCAATACACAGTTTGATAACCAGGAAGTGGTAATCTTGCCCATTACCCAGATAGTTTCAACTTTATTTGTAGCGTAAAGTCCATTATACTCTTCCAGGCGCATAAGACTGTGTAAATACATTTATGAACTAATCCCAGTGGAATAGAAATCTACTGGGCAGGGGTCTGAAACTAAAATGTCAATACCCTATTGAAAGACTTTCGAAGTGACCAATGGCAAGCCCATGGCTCTTTACGAGAAACAACGTGATCCTCACCTAATTGAATTAGTGAGATGCCTACCTCAACTGAGGCTGAAAACGCAAAATTTGTGCACCGAGCTCCCCGCGCAAAAACTTTATTTTGATGGGTGTACATTCAGCCATCTACTTCAGTAGTCCTATTGCTAGATGTTTCTTGAGACTTTCTAGGATCCTCCCTGCCCCTAGGCGTGCGGAGAGGCCCATGCTGCATGTGGAGCCATCAGCTAATTAGTAATGATTGTACAGTAAAGTAATGCATTGAACGTGCGAATTTTACCCAGCTTTCGCTGTCAAACCTGCTCACATAAGGCACTTAGTCCAACAAGAGTGCCAAACCATGGATTAAAATAGAATTCTTGATTTGGCTTTTTCATTTTGGAAGTGATTGTAAACATGTTCAGCCGAAGAGCAATTAGACCTCGCCCTGACTCCTAGTGGTCTCATGGTCTAAGTATTAACTTGATGTGCCCTATTCAATAACACTTTTAACGGAGCGTTTGCCCGAAGGGTCAAGTAGTTAAGCCCCAATCAGTAACCCCTCTCAGGAGTGTTAAAAATTGAACATCCTCTAAGAACTCCAAGTCATGCCATATTTTGCTTTAGGTCAGAATCTGAAAAAAGGATTGAACCATAAAGGTCATATTACATATAGCCTCTAGTACCGAATTGAACGGATGACTTCAGTACCCTGACCTGAGTCATCGCTCTGGAAATAGATTACTGGAACGCAGAACTAGAAATTTAACCATGCCACACCCTAGAGGCCTAGTCATTCCGTGTAGGTGACTGATGACAGATCTCTCTAGGGTAGAAGGAGTCTGGTGACGCCGTATAAACAGAGGTGGACCCTTTTAATTCAAGCGATATCTGACCTTATTCCCACATAATGCCAAAGAAATGTTACATACCCTGCTTCTGTAGACTCCAGCTACACTCTACAGCAGTGGTTATCACATTTTTCGTATTTGGGCCATTGATCCAAAACGTCCTAGATGATCTGCAACTAGCCTTTTTTGCCTCCTGGGAAAACACGCCAGGTCTTTGAACAGTTTCCAACACTCTTGGCATCCAGCCTGGTTGAAGAGCTCATGGATGGCAAATGATACTCCACCTTCGCTTCGATAACTCAGTTTTCCGTCAAAAGAAGCGATTATTGAGGCATTCCGGAATCTTGCCGGATGCTTAGTGCAAAGAGAATCTAAAGAATATAAGCCTGAAATAGTTTACAATTCGTACGCTCACCCTCACTCCCAATTTTTGCAATACACATTCTGATGTTTACTACCAACTTCACGCATGTTAGGTTTGATTGCAAATACGTTCGGCAGCTTTCCCGAAGTTTAAAGGCGCTTAATCTTGTAACATGCCAATCGAAGTAAAAAGACATATCCAAGGACTCCAAAGAAGAAAATGATTCTCCAGAAAGTTGACTCAATGCTGTAGACACATCGCAGTCAGGCTGAACGCTATGTAACTCAATTTCCGATCATATTTAGCACCAGAACTTTGTTTTGCGGCATTGTAGGGAACCGTTTTTTATGCCAATAAATGAGAAGTGAACATTAACATTGGGCTATGAGACTGAAAAAGAAAGACCATAACTGTTTGCTGGAGAGAATATATGACAATGGTTTGTGATATACATTAAAAGTAGATTTAGGAAATGTCAAAGTTAACTGAATTGGGAGCTGCAAAGTAATCATGAAGATTTTACATGAATATTTCAATTTCATGCTACTTTACCACAACTTTACTGATGTTTCCAGAATGGTGACAGCAGGTGACATTTGCATTAATAAATAGAATAAATCCTAACTATACTTGTATTCATCTGATTTCACACTGCTATAAAGAAATACCCAAGACTGGGTAATTTATAAAGGAAAGAGGCTTAATTGACTCACAGTTCAATATGGCTGGGGAGGCCTCAGGAAACTTACAATCATAGCAGAAGGCAAAGGAGAAGCAATCACCTTCTTCACGAGGTGACAGGAAAAAGAGAGAGAGAGAGAAAGGGAAACCAACACTCTAAAAACTATCAGATCTCATGAGAACTCCCTCACTACCACAAGAACAGCAAGGGGTGCCGCCATGATTCAATCACCTCGCACCACGTCTCTCCCTCAGCAGCGGGGATTACAGTTTGAGATGAGATTTGGGTGGGGACACACCACCAAAACATATCAATACTATCTACACTTAAGTGATCAAAATTAGTGTCCTGTCTACTCTTATATTTCCCTATTCCTGTTCTCAGTTACTGGTACTACCTTTAGTTCAGAAAAGATAACTAGAAATCTGTAAAATATATTTAGTCTAACTATTTTCCTTATCTCGGTCTCAATATACTCACTTAAAGATCAAATTTAATCACTGTTACCCTTGCAAAATATTTTATTTATACATTTTTTTTTGTATTTTTCTTCATGCCAGGGTTCTATAATATTCTGCCTAAACTATTTCAAGTAGTTTACATTTGTATAATATTTTTTCCAATTCACCAGCAAAGCAATCAAACTCTACAGATTAACTCACATTTAACTGTTTATTAATTTTTATTTGTAGTCCTGGAGTACATATGCAGGATGTGAGGGTTTTTACATAGATAAATGTGTGCCACGGTGGTTTGCTGCACCTATCAACCCATCACCTTGGTTTTAAGCCCAGCATTTACTAGCTATTTATTAATGCTCTCCTTCTTCCCACCCCACCCTGACAGGCCCCAGTATGTGATTCTCCTCCCTATGTCCATGTGTTCTCATTGTTCAACTCCCACTTATAAGTGAGAATATGTGGTGTTTGGTTTCTGTTCCTGCATTAGTTTGCTGAGATAATGGCTTCCAGCTTCATCCATGGTGCAAAGGACATGATCTCATTCCTTTTATGGCTGCATAGTATTCCATGGTGTATATGCACCACATTTTCTTTATCCAGTCTATCATTGATGGGCATTTGGGTTGGTTCCATGTCTTTGCTATTGTGAATAGTGCTGCAATAAACACACATGTGCATGCATCTTTATAATGTAATGATTTATATTCCTTTGGGTATATACCAGTAATGGGATCAATGGTTCAAATGGTATTTCTTGTTCTAGATCTTTGAGGAATTGCCATAGTGTCTTTCCACAATGGTTGAACTAATTTACATTCCACCAACAGTGTAAAAGTGCTCCTATTTCTCTGAAACCTCAACAGCATCTGTTGTTTCTGACTTTTAAAAGGCCATTCTGACTGTCGTGAGATGGTATCTCATTGTGATTTGATTTGTGTTTCTCTAATGATCAGTGATACTGAGCTTATTTTTATATGATTGTTGGCTGCATAAATGTCTTCCTTTTTTTCTTTTTTTTTTTTTTTTTTGAGACAGAGTCTCACTCTGTCGCTAAGCTGCCAAGTTGCCTCCTGGGTTCATGCCATTCTCCTGCCTCAGCCTCCTGAGTAGCTGGATTACAGGCACCCACCACCACACCTGGCTAATTTTTTCGTGTTTTTAGTAGACATGGGGTTTCAGATGTTTAGCCAGGATGGTCTTGATCTCCTGACCTTATGACCAGACTGCCTCAGCCTCCCAAAATGCTGGGATTATAGGTGTAATCCACGTGCACAGTCCTGTATAAAATGTCTTCTTTGAGAAGTGTCTGTTCATGTCCTTTGCCCACTTTTTAATGTTTTTTTTTTTTTCTTGTAAATTTATTTGAGTTCCTTGTAGATTCTGGATATTAGACCTTTGTCAGATGGATAGATTGCAAAAATTTTCTCCCACTCTGCAGGTTGCTTGTTAATTCTGAGGATAGTTCCTTTTTGCTGTGAAGAACCTTTAGTTTAATTAGATCCCATTTGTCAATTTTGCTTTTGTTGCAATTGTTTTTGGTGGTTTCATCATGAAATCTTTGCCCATGCCTATGTCCTGAATGGTATTGCCTAGATTTTCTTCTAGGGTTTTTATAGTTTGGGATTTTACATTTAAGTCTTTAATCCATCTTGAGTTAATTTTTGTATAAAGTTCGAGGAAGGGGTCCAGTTTCAATTTTCTGCATATGGATAGACAATTTTTCCAGCACCATTTATTAAATAGAATCCTTTCCCATTGCTTGTTTTGTCAGGTTTGTCAAAGATCAGATGGTTGTAGATGTGTTTATTTCTGAGTTCTCTATTCTGTTCCATTGGTCTTTGTGTCTGTTTTTGTACCAGTACCATGCTGTTTTGGTTATGTAGCCTTATAACATAGTTTGAGGTCTGGTATCATGATGCCTCCAGCTTTATTTCTTTTTGCTTAGGATTGTCTTGGCTATAGGGCTCTTTTTTGGTTCCATATGAATTTTAAAATAGTTTTTCTAATTCTGTGAAGAATGTCAATGGTAGTTTAATGGGAATAGCATTGAATCTATAAATTACTTTGGGCAGTATGGCCATTTTCATGATTGATTCTTCCTATCCATGAGCATGGAATGTTTTTCCATTTGTTTGTGTCCTCTTTATTTGTTTGAGCAGTTGTTTGTAGTTCTCTTGAAGAGGTCCTTCATATCCTTGTTAGCTGTATTCTTAGGTATTTTATTCTCTTTGTAGCAACTGTGAATGGAGTTCATTATGATTTGGTTCTATGTCTATTGTTGGTTTATAGGAATGCTTGTGATTTTTGCACATTGATTTTGTATCCTGAGACTTTGCTGAAGTTGCTTATCAGCTTAAGAAGTTTTGGGGCTGAGATGATGGGGTTTTCTAGATATAAGATCATGTCATCTGCAAACAAATATTTGACTTCCTCTCTTTCCTATTTGAATACTTTATTTCTTTCTCTTGCCTGATTGCCCTGGCTTCCAATACTATTGAATAGGAGTGGTGAGAGAGGCATCCTTGTCTTGTGCCAGTTTTCAAAGAATCCAGCTTTTGCCCATTCAGTATGATATTGGCTGTGGGTTTGTCATAAATGGCTCTTATTATTTTGACATATGTTCCATCAATACCTAGTTTATTGAGAGTTTTTAACATGAAGGTTTGTTGAATTTTATTGAAGGCCTTTTCTGTGTCTATTGAGATAATCATGTGGTTTTGTCTTTAAATCTGTTTATGTGATGAATTACATTTATTGATTTGCACATGTTGAACCAGCCTTGCATCCAGGGATGAAGCCAACTTGATAGTGGTGGATAAGCTTTTGATGTGCTGCTGGATTTGGTTTGCCAGTATTTTATTGAGGATTTTTGCATTGATGTTCATCAGATATTGGCCTGAAGTTTTCTTTTTGTTGTATCTCTGCCAGGTTTTGGTATCAGGATGATGCTGGCCTCATAGAAATGAGTTAGGAGGAGTCCCTCCTTTTCAATTGTTTGGAATAGTTTCAGAAGAAATGGTACCAGCTCTCTCTTTGTACCTCTGGTAGAATTCAGCTGTAAATCCATCTGGTCCTGGGCTTTTTGTGGTTAGTAGGCTATTATTACTGCCTCAATTTCAGAACTTGTTATTGGTCTATTCAGGATTCAACTTCTTCCTGGTTCAGTCTTGGGAGGTGTATGTGTCAGGAATTTATCCATTTCTTCTAGATTTTCTAGTTTATTTGCATAGAGGTGTTTATAGTATTCTCTGATGGTAGTTTGTATTTCTGTGGTCAGTGGTGATATCCCTTTATCATTTTTATTGTGTCTATTTGATTCTTCTCTTTTCTTCTTTATTAGTCTAGCTAGCAGTCTATCTATTTTGTTAATTTTTTCAAAAACCAGCTCCTGGATTCATTGATTTTTTTGAAGGGTTTTCATGTCTCTAGCTCCTTCAGTTCTGCTCTGATCTTAGTTATTTCTTGTCTTCTGCTAGCTTTGGGGTTTGTTTGCTCTTGGTTCTCTAGTTCTTTAATTGTGATGTTAGATGTCAATTTGAGATCTTTCTAGCTTTTTGATGTGGGC